>JAXGGA010015254.1:0-29705 GCA_038373865.1 Uloborus plumipes
ATAAAAATAAATTATTCAAAGCAGTAGCTAGCTGAAAAGTAGTAGGCAAACCGGCCGATTTCACCAAAGCACATTCAAATTAAATAATGTTGAAAACTCACACATATATTTAAAATAAAAAATATTTAACCAGAACACAAATAAAAGAAACAATTTTTCAACAGTATTTCTACTTCGCTTATACCCTGGCAAATACGAAAACTAAAATATGGTATTCAATCATTTATACAAACAACTTAGAGCAATTAGGAAAAATTTTAAACAAGATATTACAAAAAAAAAATCAAAACTAGTAAAAAATGGATTAATAACGATAGCTAAATATAGTAACAATGCAACCGAATTACAAAGATGTATTTCATCTATTGTAGTTAAGACCCTAGTTCTATTCAAAGATCATACAAATTCTGATACGGATGTGAAATGTATCTCAGTAATACGCGAAAAGTGCATATTTATATCATGAGAGCTGACAAAATTTACTTTCAGGAGGGGGGGGGGGTCTCACAGGCCTTACATGTAAAAAATGCCGCCAAGAATGTTAAATCAAGGGTTTGGGGGGGAGTGTTGTCCCCCCAACTTCCTGTAACATGATTATTAAACACCCAAAATTTTTCATTTTTTATTTAAAGAATTGTTATTACCCCCTTCCCAAGAAAAATAATTTGTTCATAAATTTGAAACTAAGGATATTAACCCTACACTGCATGATTTTTTATTTTTCGTAGAAAAAAATATATGTGTTTGTCAATGTAATAAGAAAACATTGAAAAATATTTAAAAAAATTTAACTCTAAATTTTCACCCCTTTCTAATTAAAAATAGTTTTGTTGCCAAATGGCTACACCATGCATTAACAGATAAAAATGATTGTAAATGATAGTCTTTAAAATTAGTTCTTTTTTGTAAAAAAATAGAGGGATTGAACATTTGGTGCACTGTACTCTTGTAATCCTTTACATTTTGACAATTAACATTATTTTTTTTATGTACTTGTACTTTCCGATGATCAATTCTGTCAAATCTGATGTCTTTTGGAGGCTCTCTCGCGCAAGCTTTCTTTCTTTTCTCTCTTTTTTTTTTTTGGTTTGTAACTAGTTCCTCTGTAGCTAATGGTCTCTTTTTAATACGCTTTTAATTTCACATGTGGGTTTGTTTGTATGTATGTATGTATGTATATGTATGTATGTAACTCTGAATAAAAGATAAAATTTACGTTCTTTGCAAATATAAAAGTAATATATTTAATATTATTTTTAATACTAAAGGATAAACTGTATTGCATATTGATGTATTATAAGTACATGTAAACTTAAGTGCGGATATTCAGTAGTTTTGAAAATCAGAGGGAAACCCGTGATGATCACAGCGCATTCCAATGTAAAAGCGTATTTTTTAGTTTTTTTTTCAAAACTATATTTTAAAATTATTAATGACTTTACTTGTCCGTGTAAGCACAACGGTTGTGCTAACTGAAATCTAAAATGAACACGTTTTAAAGGCTTTTCCCTATTGATTTTTTGTTTGTTCACTCTGTTGAACATCAACTAAGCATTGATATTTGCGAGGTCTTATAAACGGCAGAACAGCCGAAAGTACCACTTTTGGGTCCGCATGATTATATTATACCTTCCAAAAAGAGAAAGAAGCTGGCGCGAAACATAAACAAAGCACATACTTCATGAACTATAGAGATTAATCGAAGTGTTCTCTGGATGCTTACTGCATAATGTTGCCAAATGGCTACACACGTGTATTATGTCCTAGATTTTTTCCAAATAATTATTTTGATGTAAAACGCATCTTAAACGAAAGATAAATGTTTATTTTATTCATGTTATTTTTCTAAAAGACGAAGAAAAATATTTCATTGTAAAAAATAATTTCAAAACATGGTAGTTTGAGTGATTTTAAAAGCTATCCATATGGATTCATTTAAGAGCATGTAACAGACCAGTGCTGCCATGTATGGAGGATAAATGGTGATAATTGCTTTAAATATAGCCAATACTTGCTTTTTATGCATTGAGTTGCCTTATGACTACATTCTGCTATTCATAAGGAGGACAAATTGTCCATGTAGCCAATTGGCAACACCATGCAGTGTAGGGTTAACTAAAGACAGACAAAAAGTAATTAAAGCAGCTAAAAATACATTAGTTTTAAAAAGAATTGGGGTTTAAGTTGAAAAGAAAACAGATTTAATATACATTTAATTCAAATATAAAACTTTCAAATATTAGTATAACTAATAAACACTTTGGTAACATTTTTAATTTGAAAGTAAATAATATAAATATCCAAATATTAAATACATCTTATTAATAAAAGCAACTATAGGTAAGACACCTTTTATATTTAAAAAAAAGCGAATGAATCAAAATTTTAAAAAATACTATGATTTAAAACATATAAAATTAAAAAAAAAAGGTGAAACATATGTAGGGCACACCACTGGCAGTTAAAGTTCAGTAGAAGTGGCATTTACTATTTATTTCGGCTGCATTTTACAGTAAATAATAATATTTGTCCCCCCCCCCCCCCATAATTTCTATTTATATATTTTTTTAGAGAACTGCAAAACGGAATCGATCTTGTAAGCACTGAAATGAAAGCAGAAAATGCAAAGCATCAAATTTAATATTTTCTCGAATGAATTTTCAACTCATTTCGCCTTCAACCGAAAAAAAATATGAAAATGAATAACGTTATTTTATTTCGAACACGTTTTCTAATGCATAAAAAAAATGCACATTTAAGGGCAGAAATCCCTATGCTATTAGTTATTTGGTATAAGTATAAAATTGCAATTTATGCTCTAAGATTATTGTACTCAGTCGCACATTCAACTATTTCAGTCATAATCGCAGCAGAAAGGGTGTTAAAAATAATACTGTCCACAATATGTCTGTGATTAAAACATTGATATTTTGAAAGAAATCTCTTCACAGCTATTTGAACAAAAAAAAAAAAAAAACTTAGTTGTCAAAAGAGCATAGAAGATGCTCGGTACTTCTCACGGGAGTTTCTAAGATAATACGAATGCCAGGGGCGGACTGGCTCCCCTATGAGGGCGCTAACCCAAACCTCCAAAGGGCGCACTTCAAAATAGCACCAAGCCCCCCTCCCCCCCACACACACATTTTCTGCGGGAACTATCCGCGATGGTCTAGTTTTTAACAGTGCAGCATAGATAAAAACAAAGCAAATAGGATGCTTGGGTTTATTAATATATCTATTTCAAACAAGTATAAGAAGATTCTTCTGCCTCTATATAGAAGTTTGGTAAGACCTCATTTAGAGTATGCTGTTCAGTTTTGATCTCCTTATCTGCGAAGAATGATATTAATTTATTGGAAAGGGTACAAAGAAGGGCTACAAGGTTAGTAAACGGATTTTCTAATTTAGACTATGATTCCGACTTAGAATGCATAATATGTATAGTCTTGAGCAAAGGAGAACCAGAGGGGACATGATTCAGTTATTTAAATTTATTGAAATGAATGATGTTGCAGGGTTAGATTTTGCACAGAAAGCAGGACACGGGGCCATTGTTTTAAGCTGTTCAAATCTCAGGCTAATCTGAAAATTCAAAAAAATTACTATTTTATCAGGGTAGTGGGAATTTGGAACAGTTTACCGGAAGAGGCGGTAAGGAGCAATGGAGTAGATAGCTTTAAGAGGGCCATTGATCTTCATTGGGGTCTTTAATTTGTCTAGGACCAGCCCTGTTGGGCCCAGAGCCTGTTGCTGGTCGTCGCATTTGTATTTGTATTTTTTTTTTTTTTTACAGCAAAATTAAGCTTGGTATAATATATGTTACAGAAGATTACTTTGTCGAAGAAATTGTTTCACCAGGGCGTTATCGTAACTACTATTCCTTAATAGATTGTGTGTGCTTTAGAACTTCCAAGACAAATGCGTAATCCTGCTCCTATCTTCATTGTTTGTAACACTTTTTATAAATAATACGATTAATTTTAAGCAAAACACAATTTTTATCTTCTTTTTATCACTTATTTTTAGCCTTTTTTCGTTATCCGCGATACCCGTGCCACCCAATTGCGCGGATAATTAGGAGTATACCATAGTTAAATTATAAGTTAAACCTGCATAATAAATGGGTATGAATATTTGGTTGTGGGTGTGTATGCTTCTTATACAAATCCACAGTTTGCGCCGGATCTTTACCAAATTTCGTACTAAAATCCTTTGCTGCTCAAAAATTCACATTGATTTTCGGAACATCGGAACTCAAAAAAAATCCAAAGAGGTCTTCATTTAAATTTTAAGTCATACTGCCTTTTAGCCAGTTTCGTAGGATTATACTGTAAAAATAACAACAATAAGTTTCCGTCGGATCTTTGCCAAATTTGTCACAAAGGTTTTTCAATACTCAGAAATTTCATATGGAGGGGGAAAAAGGTTTGTTTAAAAAAATCCGATAAGGTCTCAATTTAAATTTTGAAATAGCTATTCCTTCACTTTAGCGTGAAATGGTACACAATTTTTTCTTTTATTTGAAAATGATTGATGAACATGCGTCTCTTGGCAAAACTTTTATTTTCACGGTAGACCGTGCAATGCCTGGGAAAACAGCTAGTAATATACAATGACGATGTTTATTCCTCTCATTTCTCAATGAAAGTTATATTTTTTACGAGCGTGTTACATTCTGAAATGTTTTACGGAATTTTTTTACTTACTCTCATGTAGGGTCTCCAATAAAGCGTAAATAATAAGAAAAGCAAAATCTAGATAAAATCATCTTTATTAAATTGATTTAAGGCTAAAAAGATAAAATCCTTTAAAATAATACACCAACAAATAAAACTTTCTGTTCACAGTAATACATCTCGCTCTATTTTAAACGCGTTTATTTTCATTAAAAAATTAAATTAAAGTTACTTCCATTTTGCAGTATAAAAATACAAATCCAAAAGCTTTGCTAGTAAAGAATATATAGTTCGAAAATTTTACTTCTGCGAGAAAAAACACAACGAGAATTACATTTGCAACGAATACACAGCATAGTGTCTATAACAGAAAAGTACTAAAGATAAAAAGTAATGTGGAAATGTTAAATGAATTTTTTAAATAAGAGATAGTTCCCCCTAAAATATAAGCTATTACTATTACCCAGGTACCCATTTAGCTACTTATTAATAGAAACTGTATATTAATAGAATTATAAATACTGATAATCTCTTTTATCGGTTATACTTTGAAATGAAATTTCTTCTCTACCAATTAAACAATTACAGATCAACCTGCATTTTAGTCATGAAGTAATTTAATTCATAAGAATTAACAAACAGCCCAACCGGTAATTACAAATTAATACTCTCCGAAATTTAAAAAGAAAAACACCAAAGGAGTACAGGTTCGAAGGCGCAAAAACGCATAGCCCAGAGGAAAATGTTCTTTTTTTTTTTGGTTAAAGGTCTTCCTTCCAGACTACCTATCACCTCTGGGGGTCAGTGGGGGCAATGAATCAAAGTGAATTATAGCACATTATTAATTATAATCTCCTGCAGCAAACTTTTATAGACTGTTTCATTCGCTTTTCGAATTAAAAAGGAGGGAGGGGGCGGGGGAGAGGGCACACAAGTCAACTAGATTCGAGGGTGCAATGATACAAAGGCCGGAGGGCGCTTTTTTTGGATTAAGATCCCCCACCCCCTCCCCTTCTCCAACTGAACTGCCTTGTTTCATACCCTCCAAAAGTAGGGTGGAAGAAAACGAAGGCGCACAGGTTCGAGGGCGCAAGGGCGTACAACCTGGAAGGCGCTGTATTTTTTTTTTTTTTTTGGCAAAGATCCCCCTTTCCGACAACCTATCACGTCTGATGGGGTGCAATAAATAAAAGTTAATTATAACAGGTACATTACTGAAAATAACCATCTTCATTTTTTTATAGATTGCTTTCCGTGCTTCTAACGTAAAGATTAAAAGAAGGGGGGGGGGAGCTTTGTTCACGGCGCAAGGACGCACAGACCTGAGGGCGCAAACCTTGAATGAGATCCACCTGAAAGACTACCTATCACTTCTGGGGTACAATAAGAACCGCCTTCTGATAACGCTTATTGACTACTTTACATGTTTCAAACCGGGGAAAAAAAAACAATAAGTAAATTAACTAAACTTGAAAGCGCACTAGCAGTGTGGGGGGGAGGTTCTGTTCAAACTGTTAGGGGTTGCTTGCAAACCTTTAAAATTAAAAAAAAAACGAAGGCGCACACGTTTTGTGGGCGCAAGGGCGCACAGGCCGGAGGGCGCACCTGCCCGCGGGCAGGTGGCCTCTACGGCCAGTCCGCCTCTGACGAATGCGAATAGCCGGAAGTAACTTACACCAATTCCGCTAAGGTGCGCTAGGAACTATGGGAGCTTTAGCATGCCCTATTAGCATCACATGGTTTTGTTTACCTTCACTATCACTTCATGTGAAACAGATTATTGGTAGTAGCTTATAGCAGAAAAACTACTTTAATTACTGATAAATTGTTTTACCTTCAATTTATTAGCTCCACATTTCTGAATTAAAAAACTTCATGCTTCACTGCTACAAAAGGTGATTTAAAAAACAAACATTTTATATGGCAGCCACCAAGGTCCTTGAATTCTGAAGAAGTCCTGAAAATTATTATATCACAATAAATCAACAGGAGGGAGTAAATCATTATTCAAACCTTTTTATTATCCAAAACTCTAGATCAATCAAAGTTTATGTCCTAAGGGTTATTTTGTGTCTATAAAAAATAAATAAAAATTAAAGAATAAAAAATGTAGACTAAAATTCATTTTTTAAAAGCCAAAAAATTAGCTATTCTAAAGCTGTGGAGATTTTCTTTTTTTTTTATGTAGCTGAAGCACAAAAATTACTGTTGAACAAAAAAAAAAAAGCATGATAGAGCTATTGAACGAAGTTAATCAAAAAGGCAATGAAAAAAGCTTGACTTCCAACCTTTGTCAAATTAAGAGTTTTAAAATCAAAATTTTGTAACTATGTATCTTTCTAGAGTGCATTAAAGTTAGCTTTTAGTTCATTATTTCACTTTTGATGATACATGGTTAGGGATTTCGCTAAGTGATTTTAAGCAGTTAGCCAGTAAATTAGCCAAATTTCAAAAGTCTTAGCCAAACTTTGAGAGTTTTAGTCAAAGAATTTTAATTATCTGTTTTTTTTTAATGTAATACATATATTTTTCCCCAAGTGACACATTTCTGACAATTTTCCATTCCCCAATACTTTAGCCCAGGGGTGGCCAACTTTTTTAGGGAGAGTGCCACTATCTGGAGAGAAAAAGCTCAGCGTACCACATTGTATTTTTCCAACAAGCTGAAAATTTTTAGAAAGTTACAAATAGGTTTTATGTTGGCTGATCATGAAATTCTTACTCAAATGAAACACTTTTCTTTTAAATCTGAGCAATTGAAATCTAAATGAAAATAAAGAACTTAAAAGTTATCGTTAATAAAAACTTTTATAGGTTCTGCAATTGGCTTATGCTTAAAACAGAAACAAATAACATCAAACATTCTATTCTAAAAATTAAACAATCTGTACTTCATGTGGTTTATGGGTCTGTAGCTTTTTTACCAAGTCTTTAATTTTAGGATTAGTTCTTGTGAATTCTGAGAAGTATCCTCGAAGAGAGAAATAAACAAAGAATTTGAAAAGATCAGATTTTTTTTCATCCTAAAAACCATCAAACCTAACACTGAATGAATACTTAAAATAGGTGTAAAATTTTCTCCATATATCATTGGAAAATCCTTAAATTTGGGTTGTTAATTTCAGTATTAATTTGTAATGTTTTATTCTTTTTTCTCGAAAGTAGAGAGAAAGAAACTGAAGTTTCAACATAAAAGAATGTAGATGGCCTGATACTGGTTTAGGAAACTTTTTTTAGTGCAATCTTAAATTTAAATTACTGAAACGCCGGATAATAAGAGATGACATAGCTAAATTCATTTGCTATTCTTCATTCCTAAGTAGCAAGTCCTCATTGCTTTCCTTCCGGACATTTTAAAAAACACACTTTCTAAAATTCTAAAACCTTACGACTAATTTTCCTTTTTGACAGCTATTGCACATTTCAGTGAAGGAGTAACTTGCCATGCTCTCCCTTTTCTCCTGGGAAAAGCTTACAAAACATTCAGAGCTCTAATTCGTAGTTTGTTAATAAAGTGAACTCTACAATGTCACCAACAAGTCTCATTCCCTGGCAAGGAGTTTGTGATAGATAATTCGATGACACTTTTGAAGTTTTTTTCTCAAATTTTTATTCAAGTAATGTAACAAAAGCATTTTAAGGGTCTTCATTTGTGCAATCATACCGAATTTTGTCCAATCTGGTTTCTTAAATTTAGTTGCAGAGTTAACTTTTTTTTTTTTCATCACCCGTAGCTGAAACTATAGCAGATCAAGAATCCATTCTGTAGCATTGAAAGTTTCATTCATGTCAAGCACAAATATGATTTACACAGCATTGTCTATAACGCCACAGCTTTCATTGGATGTCCGAAGCTAACGCTAAGCATTTTGGAATATTGTAGTTCAGACAATTTGTAAGCCAGGTTCCTGACATTTAATCACCATAATGTCATTATATTTATCAGTTTAAGGGTTTTAGTTTTTATCAATATTTTTGAGATTGAAATTTTTTCCTCAGTTTTGAAATTTTTTCAAAAAGTCTTCGCGTGCCACTCTTACTGCTCTGCTGTGCCACATTGTGGCATTATTGCCGCGGGTTGACCACCCTTGCTTCAGTCGAATCAGAATTTTTTTTCGCCAAATTTTCTATTTTATCGTATTTGGCGAGGTAGCGAATGCTTAGCGCGGTCCCTGATGGTAAAAAACATACTTTGCAATTACACATATCAAATTTGAAATTTCTATGAAAGCAATTAGTCCCAATTAATTTGAAAAATTAAGGTGCTACCATCTGTTTAAAAATCATAAATCAATGTTTTTTAAGTAAGCCAACAATAAATTTAGGATTTTTTTTAAAGTTTTTACTAATTCGCTTATTTTATTCAAAAGTTTCTTCTTTTTTTTTTTTTTTCTTCTTTTTAACTTTTCACTGATTTTGCACACAACTTGAACGAATGAATTCCATCATCTAAGCTACAATATGTTCATTTCATTTTCTAACGACATTGTTTTACCGATTTTTTGAGAATCAACTCTGTCCAGAGTCATTTCACAATAATTTAAGTTACCATCCTTATGATTTTGTCTTTGTAATATTCAATAACATCTTTCTGACACTGACAATATTTGCATATTTATTAGTGTCTTTATCATTATACTCATTCGAAATGTAAACAAAAACTTTTTTTAAGTTTTAAGAAATAAACACATTTAAAAAGAAATTAAGAAAAAGGAAATTCATTTTGACAAAAATACTGCAAAGCTATAGTAGGGTATGATTGAAGAAAGGAAATTTTTACAATTTTATACTATCATCGATAAAAATACATTGTAAAGTTTAAAAAATGCTTACAACACATTGTCCAACTCCTTGTATTCTACCAGCGAAGATTGCAAATAAGGTAAAACAGCTATTTTACACAGAAGGAATATAAAAAACTGAACCCTCCTATTCAATTTTTTCCTTCATTCCTTCAGGTATTCATACACATTTGAACGAATACAGATAAATTAATCATAAAAGTTCAACACACGCTGTTTACCGATTCGAAATATCAGGTTACCTAGCAACCAAAAGATAACTTGTGTTGAGATGTTTTCTGTTGGAAAATATGCGAGCGAGCGAAACGGCGAAATGGGAAAATTACGGAGGAAAAAGCTCATTGAAGAAAAAGCGGTTCCCTCTAGAGTCCTTTTTAGAGCCGCTATATAGACAGGCCGAAGCATCAAGATTAAGTTTCACCACTTTGGATCCAATTCCTTAACTTTTACTTTCAAATTTTCATTGTTGCGGAGTAGGGTTACCAGAAAAAAGTTTTGGCACATTGCTAAGCTTTGCCAAATCTACGTGCTGCTAATAATTGCTCACAGTGAAAAATTACCAAAACGCGATTACTGGCCAGAAAAGACAACCACTCAGACACACAAACACGCGCTGGATCCAAAGTGGTGAAACTTAATCTTGATGCGCCGGCTCGTCTATATAGTGGCCTTAGAGCTTAGAGTCCTTATTAGTTCCCTCCAGTGAGGCCACTAATAAATTTAAAAATAAAAGAATAAATAAATTGATTCAGTCATAATAGAAATAAAGAAGTGAATAAAATAGTAAATGAACAAGAAAATAGTGAATCTATATATATAAAGATGACGGTGTTCGTTTGTCTGTATGTTTGTAACCGCTGGTCAGAAGCCCCCGCAGCACCCACAGACCCAGACTGGCGGCTAAACCTAGGGCATCCACTTTTACTCATCTCGCATTTCATTGGTTAACGCCGATACGTCACACGCGCGTGCGCGAAGAGTCACTGTGACGTCACTGCAAAAGAGATTTCATCGAGATTTCATTCTGCTGATCTATGTTCAAGTATTTCTCTAGAAAATGACTATTTTTTTTTCAATTATCATTTTTACGAGATGCGGTTAATACAGTTTCGAAATGAATTTTTAAATTCTTCAAATTCTTGAATAAACTTTTCATCAATGATTTAATTGGAATACTATGAAGCATAATTAATGGTATTTAAATGCTAAATTTCAAAAAAAAAAAAAAAATTCAAAATAAATAAAACGATAAGACACGCAAAAAAAGTGTTGAAAAAAAATAATAACAACATAAAAATGATAATAAATTTTAAAAAGTTAAATTAAAAAATATTCATAAATAAAAATAATAAAAATACAAAAATTGTAAAAACCAACATTTTTAAAAACTACATTTTTTTATTCATTTGCAAATGGAGACATTTTCTGCTCAGTATTTACAAGTAAAGTAGTGATGAAAAATATAAGAGTACTTAAAAAATATTAACTAATACTTAAAAATTCTGCTTGACTTTCAGGGGTTGTCATTTCAAAATTCTCCAAGGGGGGGGGGGGCAAAAGTGTAGGCTCAATATAAATTATACCGAAAGAGAGCAAAACCACATCCACTTACATGCAAATACATTAATTTTTCAAAGTGTGGGGAGGGGGAATGACCCCCTTAAATTATGGGCGTGCTTGAATTTGTGCAAGCACACATAGTTCAAAAAAAAAAAAAAAATATATATAATAATAATAATTTGTGTTGGAAAAAATTCTTAAGTTTTTTGTAAAGTAAAATATAACTTCCAACTAACAAAGATCTAAAAATCATGATGTGATTATATTTTTATTTACTGACATGAAATATTTTCCTTTGCCACTGCAATGCAAAAACGACAAGCAAATTTTTCAAATGATGTGTGTCTTATTTTAATAACATATATTATACATTATATCAAGAAACTAAAACAATGACTCTCTGAACATGTACAAAGAGGAAATATAAGAACGGTGATTTTCCAATTCAATTTAGACAATTTTGCTATATACCGACAGCCCGGTTACGCCATCCAGAAACTGCAGTTTCAACCTAATTTGGACTTATCAGTCTGGAACAGACATTAATGAAGGTGAAGGGTAGATGTAATTTCGCTGAAGCTGAAAGTGCCATCAAACAGGTTGCTAAAATAAATGTAGGACCCCAGCGAGAGACTACAGCTATGGTTCGGTTCACCTCCTAAATTGAAGGCAAAGCTTAGGTATTAAGCAATAAGTTACTGCCCTTGAGTCTCCACTAAGGCAAAACTACATGCAATACACCACCAGCGAGTTCTGACATCTAGAGACTGCAGTTTTGTTCTAATTTGGACTCATCACTCTGAAACAGACAATAACCAAGCAGAAGTTTGCTGGCACTTCCAGCTTCAGTGAAATAACATCTGTCTTCTGATCTGTTACAATGTATTCCAAACTGAAATCTAAACTAGGATGAAACTGCAGTCTCTGGATACAAAATGGGCTGCTGGTATATTGCATTGAGTTCTAACACATTCATAAAATGTGGTCATACGTTGCTTTCAAGCGTGGGATTTGGCCCAACTGTGATGCAATGTACTTTTATTGATCATATCTCATTGATTTGAAGAGGCAATAAATCTATAATTCAATAACTATAACAACCATTATTCGCTGTGAATTACACACCAACAATGATACTTCATGTACAAAATTTCCATGTGTCGGGAAGAAAGGAATTAATTTTAATCTGAATTCTATTCGGGCATTTTTGGAAATAAACATGTAATATATATTTAAGCGAGTTTCGTTTCAATGTGAGAGTTTCTTGAATATTTTCCCAAAGCAAAATGTAGGGGTCCCTGAAATGAAGCTCAACTTACCCTAACTTTTGAGGTTAATTGAGCTTCGGGGTACTGGCTCAGGAGTTGCGAGGATCCTGGTCTGTATAAAAACAGAAATGTCTTCAGGGCCTAATACAACTAATTAAACGACATGCAGGTACCTTGGAACAGAAATTTTTTTCCTCCAAATTGTAACAAAGGGATAAAATGTTTTAAGTCATACTTTAAATCCATAAGCTCACCTTTCTGACTGTGGCGGTTTCAAGGAAGGAGTTCTAGGTTTTATTCCCTCTCTGTAAGGGCAAGCAAGCCATGGTAGTCTGACCTAAAAGGCATTGGATTCGTGACAGGGAGGCTGTGGGCTTGAAGCCAGTCTATTGAAGATCCTCCGTGTTCTCTAATGGCCAGTGGGACACATCAAATCTGTCATGGTCATCAAGTCCTCCAAGTTTCTATTCTAAACGGTTGAAGGGTTGCTCAACTCTCGATCCACTTAGAAAAGCTTATCCTGAAAACTTAACATAAACGAAAGCCAGGAAAAACTCTGGTCAGTCGAATATGCCAGTCATCGGGAATTAGTCTGCTCTGGTTTTCTGAAGCTCTTTTTAAATTATTTCTTTCCTAAAATAGTAAGAGTAAAATAATACACAAAAAATACTAATAGTAATAGAAAATAAATAAATTGTTAATCACATAAAGAAATATTCAGCATATAAACAAAAAGAATGACATATACATAATTATGAGTGATTAAATATGTTTCGTGATTGCATTTATAGCACTTCTCCCAGACAATTTTCGAAGGGTGCTGCACTTTGTCTCTCTTAAGGTAACCTCTGACCCACTCAATTCATTTTTTGCATCTCTCTCTGGGGGAAATTATTAACATAAATACAGTGGGCACCTGATAATTCAGTCTGCAGTTAACTAAATCAACCGCTTAAATGAATCAAGTCGTAACAAAACAGAACAATGTCCAGCATTACTGAATTAATCCCTATATTCAGTTAAAACTGTTTAGATCAAACCTGATTCTTTATAAATGGCCCATTGTAGCATGCATGGTGACTTTATATCATACATTCACAATACAATACTCAGATGCATATGTTTGTTTGGTACATAAGGTTTTGTTCTAGGTGTAGTTTACACATATACATGGTGTAAATGTTAGTGTGACGAAACATAATAAGAGAACATCACCAGTAACTCACTAAAATTGTTTAGTTTTTTAACAATGTCTTCGGTGCATGAATATTGATATTTACCAATGTCAACAGTTACCAGAATTTGTACATTCACAGTAGCGCATATATGAGACACATTCTTACTAACACAATATTCAAAAAATAATTATTCAGTATGATATTGCAATTTCTCTAAAGAATGAAATGAAAAACTCGATATGCCTTTTATTTTGTACTTAAAAACATAGTCACGAGCAACGTGAGGAATGATTGATCTCATTTTTGGCGAAAATATATGGCATGAAATTTCTAATTACACATTATTCGACACAACTTACCTTATTACACAGTAATAAACTTTATTAATGAGCTATAAGATTAACACAACAAGGTTACAAAGTATTCTGCTGTAGTGAAATTATTTATGAATAATATAGTAAAGCAGAAAATAACTACAACATTGCACAAAATACGATGTAGTATAGAAGTTATATTGATTCAACGATTGTAAACAAACATTTATCTTATTCTCAAACACACAAATAAAAGTTCCATAAGATTAAAAATACGGTTTATTTCGTGACTTTGATCTTTCTAACATCAATGCATTTAGTTTTTAACACAAAGAAATCATGCAAGAAATTTGTTTACTGTACAGTACTGTGTGTGTAATAGCAACACAATGTTGAGTGAACACAAACAAAAGTTTAATCTTATTACTCAAAAAAAAAGGATGAGTACAAAGAATCAGTAAAATAGGTTGCATTTGATGCTTGAACTTACCCAGGGTTTGAAATATACGTTTAGGAAACCAATTCCTAATGAGAGGAAAATTAAACAAGTAACTATAAGTACACATTGTCAATCGACATCGTTGAAAATAACATCAGGCAGCGGCTGTTCGCGCGCTCGTGTGACGTATCGACGTTAACCAATGAAATGCGAGATGAGTAAAAGTGGATGCCCTAGGTTTAGCCGCCAGTCAGACCCAGGGAGTAAAAGGAAGGAGATGGATCTCCATGATACCGGTTTGGCAACAAAATTACACTTCCGCCAGGGAGCGCTGCTGCAACCTTAATTTGTTTACATCCCGTAGTCTAGCGTTTTAAAGGGCATTTAAATAAGGGAATTTCCTAAATATTAGGAAATTTAAAGCTGTTTTTGCTATGAAAGCTGTTTAGAGAAGCATAGAACACTTTACTTCATCCTACGTTTATAATATATTTTGCATTCGAAGCGTTATTTTTGCTTTTGAAGCAATTCTTTTAAAACCTAATTTGATCTGCTGTCACTTAGGTGAAGAGCTTAATGATTTATAAATTTCCCCATTGCATAGGTGCCCATGGGGGGGGGGGGGCTATTATGGCGCAAGTTACGCCATTAAAAAAAAATTTTTTTTGGGCGGGAGGGAAAAACTAATTTATTTATTTTTTTGAATTATTTATTAATTATTTTTTTTTTAATTTAAATTATTTACTGTTTTTTTTTTAATTATTCCTTAATTTATTTTTTTTAATTTAAATTATTTCTTTGTTATTATTTTTTATTTGTTTTTTTTTTTTTTTTGTGTGTGTGCTTGGAATGTCTGGAAGAGAAAAAAAGCGATTCTATTCTGCGCAAAATTAATACATTTAAAAAATTAGTAATTTTGTAAAAAATAATAGTTATAATTTAAAAAACAAACAAATAATGTTTCAAAAAACAAATAAATATTATTTAAAGAAATAAATAAGTAATATTAAAAAGATAATAAATAAAATAAAATACATTAATAAAAAAGAGGCAAAAATAAAAAGCACAAAAGGGAAATGAAATATGAGAAAGTAAATAACTTTAAAATCATAATGTTTAACATTTCTCTTTCGTAGGGATAATTGTGCCCCATATCTGACCTCTCAATTACCACGCATCCGCTACCCGAAAAGCGCCGGCTACCTTCCGTCGGTCTCCCCGCTGACCCCGCCGAAAGCTCGGGGTCCTCGGCGAAATTCTCCTTCCCCTTCTCCGTCAGCACAAGCGACAGAGTCGAGAGATCATAAGTCAATCGGCTTCAGCGCCATCTTTCGGCAGTGGAAAAATCGGGACACATTTTCACCCGCGTTGCCAAAGGAGATGAGGCTCCTTCCTTTTAGCCTCCTTGCACAGACCTGAAACTTGGCTCAAAAATTCGAACGTACCCCGCCCTCGTGCACCTCGAAGCCCAAATTTTTAATTTCGAATTAGTTATTTTTAAATTAATTAATTAGTCTCATTTTTGGTGTATCCGCCATAATTGAGGGGGGAAAACCTCCCCCCACCCCAAAACATTATATATCGTTGGAAAGGGTTTTTTTTTCTCAAAAAGAAAAGTTTTAGCACGTTTCTGTACGTTAATTAGGACAGGAGATATTAATTAATCAAATTTAGTCAATTTTCAAGGCCTAACTCTACGCAGAACTGAAACACTAGAGCCATTTTCCTGATCAGCTGCTCTTTTGTCCCTGAAGTTACTTTGTGGTTTAAATTTGCGTATAGATTTAAGCCTTGAAAATTTATTCAATTTGATTAATTAATATCTCCTGTTACTTACTTAACTTTCTGTCTCTTATATTTATTTGGCGAATTGATTTAAACTTTAACATGACTTTAAGTGGAATTTAAAAGGTTGTGGAGCGCATTTGAACTAAAGGATATAATATTTTTTCTTCAGAGGAGGTTAAAATGAATTTAAATTTATTAAGTTGACTTCCTCAAAATTCGGGGTTCCCGAAAATGTCACAATGGAACTATCATTGTTAAAAATTTAGGGATGGCTTATCAGTTCTTCTTCGCATTTGGCGTCGTAAAGTTTGGCGACAATCAGGAAATTTACCAAACCTCCCATCCAGTGAAACACTACTTTCTCCAACTCAAAGAAAAATAAAACGGTCTGGGAAATAACAGTAGTTGTTTGCAGTTTAAAGCGTATTTCATTGCATGTTTAAAACATGTATTTAATGCCGCCATCACTAAATTTTTCATAATAATAGTTCCATTCTGACATTTTCTGTAACACCGCTATTCAGTTAACCGGGAAATTTTCCAAACTTCCCGGCCAGTGAAATCTTGATTATTTGAGAGTCACTGTTAGATTGTAATCACTTCAAAGAGATGGTACGAAAGACAATTATATTTCTTTCCTTTTAATGTTCACATTAAAATCATGGAAGAATGGTTGTGGCTGATCTACCTGATACAATCGGTTCCCTATGTTAATAAATTTAGATTTGGCGACCAACTTTACATTGAAATTACGGTTAAATCGGTGAATTATATTAAATTTCAAGGGCAATATTGCTGTGGTCGTTGAGAGTTTTCGAAAATCTTGGCTCTACAGTTGTGTCAAAAGTTCCATTGAAACGTAAAAATTTCGCTAAAAATAAATAAGTTCCTCACACACACACGAAAAGAAGAAAAAAGTCTTTAAAACTAAAATAATCCTCGCATTGAACACTACAAACTGAAATGGCATTAAAAGTGTCATCAATATATTTTAAAAGGTCGTGGTGCACATATGAATTAAAGAATATTATAATTTTACTTAAGAGGGTGGAGTGAATTTAAATTTATTCAGTTGACTTTCTTTACTTTTTTGCACGGGCATCGCCGTGCGGGTACTGCTAGTAAATGAATAAAAGAAAGGGCAAATAATTTTCTATCCCTTCATTTAATTATACTTCGTCAGTTCTTTCAAAACACAACTTGTACAGCTTATAATGAACTAACCTTAAATTATTTTTCCCCTCTAATCTTTTACTTCACTGTTCACTGTGCGATAATGCGGAACACAATTTTCCGTGGTCACTAGGGTCAGGTGGGGGAAAGTGGGGCTATTTTGAAAAACACCCATTTTCTTTTTTCTAATTCAAACATTTTGTTAATCGCTTTTTTTAAGACAAAAATTGAGATGATAGCAAATACTTTTATGTTAGTTTAGAACATTCTAAGCAAATTAAATGCTTACAAAGCATTTTTTTATGCTCATTGAATGTGATATGTAAGAGTTAAGTATTTATGAACTTTCCTCTAGAATCTTTTTTCATTGGCAAATGCTATTAATTTTGGTATAGACTTGTAGTAGAACATCTAAGGATCAGCTCTACATAAAGACATAAAAATTAAGTTTATAATTTATATTTATTATGAGGTGTTTTCTGAGGTGGGGTAAAGTGGGTCTATGGCTAAACTTTCCTGAGGGTTTACGATTACGTTCCACATTGAGTAAATTGGTGCTTTTTTTATGATTTTATGTCCTTATTTTTTATTATCTTGCTAAAATTGGCTCTTATTATGTTTATTTGCCTGCTAAATTTTACTTGCTTGCTGTTTTCCCTGCTTTCCCATTAGTTTAACATGGGAGTCTATGGGCTTGGCGAGAAATTGACAAGATATCGCCAAGTTGGAATCACTTTTGGCGACTTATTTTGTCGCCAAATTTGGCGAAAAATCACCAAGTGTCGCCAAGCTTGGCGACATTTGGCGCGTTTTCGAACACATTAGAAAGTTGCAGACTGTTCTAGAATTTTTCAGTATTGTGAATGACAGCAAAAAGAATAAAACTGATAACATTGTTTCATTCGTTAAATAACAGGCAAAAAAATTTTTGTGCATTTGTACCTTTAAATGAAATTAAGGTATTTTAATTTCATTGTATACTTATGTCAAAATCAATATTTACACATTTTTATTAAAATGTACACTAATTTCTGAACTAGACCCACTTTCCCCCACCATGGGGGAAAGTGGGGCTATCAACACATGATACTTTAAATGCATCACTGAGAGAAAACAATCTAACAAAATAAAATGGTTCTGCTTCATACTTAATCTATATGAATCCAATGTATATAAAATGCATCAAAAGTTTCCTTAAAATAAATTTAATCATGTGATTTTGAGACCGTTTCTAAAAAAGCTCGATTTTAGCCCCACTTTCCCCACCTGACCCTATTTTTTCAGATGTCCAGGCCCATTTAGATGGATCAATCCCCCCCCCCCTTCCCGGCGTTGGATTAGTAATGATTTCAGTCTTATTTCCATTAAAGTAAGAAAAAAAACTGTCAAAAGTGACTTTATGCATCTTAAAAATATCGCAAAAAAATTTACAAAAGAATAAAATAATTAAATAACTATCGAAAAATTAAAATTTAGAAAGCAGTTGGTTGATTTTCGTTTATTGGCGCAAAAGCCCTTATGGTGTTGCTAAATTTTGAAGTAGGGTTTTTATGTGGGGAAAACGTGTGTTGGTCGGTCTGCTGCCCCCACACTCTAATAACTTTTGAGTGAACAGAGTGATTCGAACAAACTTTTTTTTTTTCCCCCGAAAGATCTTGACGAGGACACCTTTACTTTTTACTTTTTGGTTCAAACAATGTTTAGCTCAATTTTGAACAGTTCAAAAAAAAAAAAAAAAAAACTTAACATTAACGTCTACGGGAAATTTTAAGACTAATATAATGTTGATGACGAATTTAAAGGCGGACTTCCGTCGAGCAAACTTCGTTGGAAATTGCTTTCGATGAAGAATGTATAGAAATATTTTCTTCTGTTTTAAAGAATTCAATTCCGTCTTTTTGACTCCAACTTCGTCTTCGTGACCATAGTAGAAATGCGGGCTCGGGGAGAAATATTACCGACTCTTACAATTAGAATTTTAGAGTCTTCGACACCGACTCCGCTCCAACTCCAAATCCTCGACTTCCATTCCAACTCCGCAGCCATAGTAGAAATGCAAACTCGAAGGAAAATACCCGACTCCAATTGGAATTTTAGAGCCTTCAACTCCGACACCGAATCCGTGATTCCGATTCCAACTTCGCAGCCATGGGCATCAGGCTTGAGAAAAAAAAAAGATCGATTCTCCGACTCGAACTCTGCAGCCATGACAGAAATGCAGGTTCGGAAAAAAAAAACGGTTCCTCAGTGGTTGGAAAAACTACATTTCTTTTGTAGCGAACTACAACTACAACTACTTTGAAAAATGTAGTTAACTACAACTACAACTACGTTTTTTTTTAATGTAGCGACTACAAACTACTTTTGAATTGTAATCGCTACTTCGCTACTTTTTAAACAAGAAGTTCTGTCAGGAACTAAACGAGACTACTTTCCCGTACATCGACATCGGCATTCTCGCATCTGATCATTCTACTCTTGATTATCTGAGACTGAAAATTATGTCAAACATACCTTTTTAGCACTTAGAGCTGATTTCGAAAAGCAAAATATACCCCTCTCATCATATGAAATAGACACGTAAAAAGTAATTAACGAATAAATAAAGTTTTGTCGCACCTTTTAAATAGTGTAACTGTTACAGTTCCTCCGTAGAAAAAATCCTCCATCGTTTTCAATAATAATAATAATAATAATAATAATAAAATAAATAAATAAATAAATAAAAGTACAAAGAGCATCAAAACGTATTTTATCAAAGAAAGAAACAAGAAGTTCTGTCAAGAACTAAACGAGCCTACTTTCCCGTACATCGACATCGGCATTCTAGCATCTGATCATTATTCTCTTGATCATCTGAGACTAAACATTATGTCAAACATACCTTTTTAGCACTTAAAGCTGATTTCTAAAAGCAAAATATACCGTCCCTCTCATCAGATGAAATAGATACATAAAAAGTAAATAAACGAGTAAATAAAGTTTTGTCGCACCTTTTAAAGAATGTAACTGTTATAGTTCTTCCGTAGAAAAATTTCACAATCGTTTTCAAAAGAAAAAAAATAATAAAATAAAAGTACGAAGAACATCAAAACACATTTTATCAAAGAAAGAAAAAAAAAACCTCGTTCGTTAATAAAACGTCTCGAATTTTATTTTAATCCGTTGCCAGTTGTTAAATATAAATAAAGAATAAAATGCTCTAGTGAATGAAACAATTTTTGTTTTCAAAAAAAATATCGTCTGCCAAAAAAAAAAAAAATAATAGTAATAAATAAAATAACACAAATGAATAAATAAACAAAAAATCGTCTGCACAGTCAGTCATTTTTTTCTGAGCCTGCATTTCCGCCATGTTTGTGGAGTCGGAGTCGGAATCAGAGTCCTCACAGAAGATTATTCAGAAAAGTACTTTACAAACATTATTTATCAAAACCATTTTTTTACAAAGTTAGTTTGAAGGAAATCCGACTTTAAGTTCCAGGATCAACATTCAACTTAAATTTCCCGTAGGCGCTAATGTTAAATTTTTTTCTGAACGATTCAATATTGAACGAAAAATGGTTCAAACCAAAAAGCGAAATAAGGGAATGAACCTCTCCGAGATCTTTCAAACAAAAAAAAGTTTATTCCATTCGGATGGTTCACTCAGAAGTTATTAGGTGGGGAAAGGTTGCTTGAACGGTTCAATGTTGAACGAAAAAATGTTCAAATTGAAAATTTAAATACTGTAATGAAGTATCCTTGCTGAGATCCTTCGAACAAAAAAAAAAGTTTATTTAAATCGGACTGTTCACTCAAAAATTATTAGGGGTGACAGCTTGCTTGAGCGGTTCAATGTTGAACGAAAAATTGTTCAAATCGGAAATGTAAATACGGGAATGAAGTTTCCTTGATAAGATCTTTCGAACAAAAAAAAGTTGAGTGTGAAATCGGACTGTTCACTCAAAAGTTAGCATCGCGGGACAGGTTGTTTGAACGGTTCAAAGTTGAACCAAAAATTGTTCAAATCGAAAAATCAAATACGGGAATGAGTTGTACTCGCCGAAATCTTTCCAACAAAAAAAAGTTTGTTCAAATCGGAATGTTCATTCAAAAGTTATTAGGGGGGGGGGGGGGGGAAGGTTGCTTGAACGGTTCAATGTTGAACCAAAATTGTTCAAATCGAAAAATCAAATATGGGAATGAGTTGTAATCGCCGAGATCTATCCAACAAAAAAAAGTTTGTTCAAATCGGAATGTTCATTCAAAAGTTATTAGGGGGGAAAGGTTGCTTGAACGGTTTAATGTTGAACGAAAAATTGTTCAAATCGAAAATGTAGATACAGGAATGAAGTATCCTTGAAAAGATCTTTCGAACAAAAAAAAGTTTGTTCAAATCGGACTGTTAACTAAAAAGTTAGCATCGCGGGACAGGTTGATTGAATGGCTCAAAGTTGAACCAAAAATTGTTTAAATCGAAAAATCAAATATGGGAATGAGCTGTACTCGCCGAGATCTTTCCAACAAAAAAAAGTTTGTCCAAATCGGAATATTCATTCAAAAGTTATTAGGGGGGGACAGACAGACAGACCGACCGACAGACCGACAGACCGACAGACCGACAGACCGACACACAAATTCCCCATCTCAATACCCTACTTTCAAATTTTTAATTTTTCGATATTCATTTTACCTTTTTATTTTTTTAACTTGGCGATATTTTTTGGACTTGGCGATATTTTTTTTAACTTGGCGATATTTTTTGGACTTGGCGATATTTTTTAGATGCATTAAGCCAATTTTAATACTTTTTTCGTCTTTCTTTTATTTTTAACGGGAAAGTAGGCTAAAAAAAGAAAAAAAACTCGTCCGTTAATAAAATGTCTCGAATTTCAGATTTAATCCGTTGCCAGTTGTTAAATATAAATAGAGAATAAAATGTTCTCGTGGATGAAAAATTTTTGTTACAAAAAAAATCGTGTGCCAAAAAAAAATTATTATTATTATAAATAAAACAAAACAAATAAATAAATAAACAAAAAATCGTCTGCACAGTCACTCATTTTTTTTCTGAGCCTGCATTTCCGCCATGTTTGCGGAGTCGGAGTCGGAATCAGAGTCCTCACAGAAGATAACTCAGAAAAGTACTTTACAAGTATTATTTATCAAAACCATTTTCTTACAGAGTTAGTTTGAAGGAAATCCGACTTTAAGTTCAGGATCAACATTCAACTTAAATTCCCCGTAGACGCTAATGTTAATTTTTTTTCTGAACGGTTCAATATTGAACGAAAAATGGTTCAAATCAAAAAGCGAAATATGGGAATGTATGGGAAAACCTCTCCGAGATTTTTCAAACAAAAAAAAAAGTTTATTCCATTCGGACGGTTCACTCAAAAGTTATTAGGTAGGGAAAGGTTGCTTGAACGGTTCAATGTTGAACGAAAAAATGCTCAAATGGAAAATTTAAATACGGTAATGAAGTATCCTTGATGAGATCCTTCGAACAAAAAAAAAGTTTGTTTAAATCGGACTGTTCACTCAAAAGTTATTAGGGGTGACAGCTTGATTGTGCGGTTCAATGTTGAACGAAAAATTGTTCAAATCGGAAATGTAAATACGGGAATGAAGTATCCTTGATAAGATCTTTCGAACAAAAAAAAGCTTGTTAAAATCGGATTGTTCACTCAAAAGTTAGCATCGCGGGACAGGTTGTTTGAACGTTTCAAAGTTGAACCAAAAAATGTTCAAATTGAAAAATCAAATATAGGAATGAGCTGTACTCGCCGAGATCTTTCGGACAAAAAAAAGTTTATTCCATTCGGACGGTTTACTCAAAAGTTATTAGGTGGGGAAAGGTTGCTTGAACGGTTCAATGTTGAACCAAAAATGTTCAAATTGAAAATTTAAATACGGTATTAAAATATCCTTACCGAGATGCTTCGAACAAAAAAAAGTTTGTTTAAATTGGGCTGTTCATTCAAAACTTATTAGGGGTGACAGCTTGTTTGAACGGTTCAATGTTAAACGAAAAATTGTTCAAATCGAAAATGTAGATACGGGAATGAAGTATCCTTGAAAAGATCTTTCGAACAAAGAAAAAGTTTGTTCAAATCGGACTGTTCACTCAAAAGTTAGCATCGCGGGACAGGTTGTTTGAACGGTTCTAATTTGAACCGAAAATTGTTCAAATCAAAAAATCAAATATTTGAATGAGCTGTACTCGCCGAGATCTTTCCAACAAAAAAAAGTCTGTCCAAATCGGAATGTTCATTCAAAAGTTGTTGGGGGGACAGACAGACCGACAGACCGACCGACCGACACACAAATTCCCCATCTCAATACCCTACTTTCAAATTTTTAATTTTTCGATATTCATTTTACCTTTTTATTTTTTTAACTTGGCGATATTTTTTGACTTGGCGATATTTTTTTAACTTGGCGATATTTTTTGGACTTGGAGATATTTTTTAGATGCATTTAGCTACTTTTAATAATTTTTTCGTCTTTCTTTTATTTTTTACGGGAAAGTAGGCTAAAAAGAAATAAATAAAAAACATACACCGTTTGTGGGGGGGGGGGGAGATTGACAGAAAAAATCGAAAGGTGGTTTACATTAATAAATTAACTCATTTGAATATGGAATAGAGCTAGGAATTGTCTTTGAATTTATTTTTTAGCCTACTTTCCCGTTTAAAATAAAAGAAAGACGAAAAAAGTATGAAAAGTGGCTTAATGCATCTAAAAATATCACCAAGTCCAAGAAATATCGCCAAGTCCAAAAAAATATCGCCAAGTTCAAAAAATATCGCCAAGTCCAAAAAATATTTCCAAATTCAAAAAATATCGCCAAGTCCAAAAAAAGTTAAAAATAAAAGAAAGACGAAAAAAGTATAAAAAGTGGCTTAATGCATCTAAAAAATATCGCCAAGTCCAAAAAATATTTCCAAATTCAAAAAATATCGCCAAGACCAAAAAAAGTCAAAAAGAAACAAAAACGTAAATTTAACATATGAAAATTAAAAATTGGAAAGTAGGGTATTAAGATGGGGAATTTGTGTGTCGGTCGGTCTGCCTCCCCCCCCCTTAATAACTTTTGATCCGATTTGAATAAACTTTTTTTTTTTTTTTTTTTGGAAAGATCTCACCGAGTACAGCTCATTCCCATATTTGATTTCTCGGTTTGAACAATTTTCTGTTCAACTTTGAGCCGTTGAAACAACCTGTCCCGCGATACTAACTTTTTAGTGAACACAGTCCGATTTGAATAAACTTTTTTTTTTGTTCGAAAGATCTTATCAAGGCTACTTCATTCCCGTATTTACGTTTCCAATTCGAACAATTTTTCGTTCAACATTGAACCGTTTAAACAAGCTGTCACCCCTAATAACTTTTTGTTCCTTTTAATTAGCCTACTTTCCCGTTAAAAATAAAAGAAAGACGAAAAAAGTATTAAAATTGGCTTAATGCATCTAAAAAATATCTCCAAGTCCAAAAAATATCGCCAAGTTAAAAAAAATATCGCCAAGTCCAAAAAATATCGCCAAGTTAAAAAAATAAAAAGGTAAATTGAATATCGAAAAATTAAAAATTTGAAAGTAGGGTATTGAGATGGGGAATTTGTGTGTCGGTCTGTCGGTCTGTCGGTCTGTCGGTCGGTCTGTCTGTCTGTGCCCCCCTAATAACTTTTGAATGAATATTCCGATTTGGACAAACTTTTTTTTGTTGGAAAGATCTCGGCGAGTACAGCTCATTCCCATATTTGATTTTTCGATTTGAACAATTTTTGGTTCAACTTTGAGCCGTTCAAACAACCTGTCCCGCGATGCTAACTTTTTAGTTAACAGTCCGATTTGAACAAACTTTTTTTTGTTCGAAAGATCTTTTCAAGGATACTTCATTCCTGTATCTACATTTTCGATTTGAACAATTTTTCGTTCAACATTGAACCGTTCAAGCAACCTTTCCCCCTAATAACTTTTGAATGAACATTCCGATTTGAACAAACTTTTTTTTGTTGGATAGATCTCGGCGATTAGAACTCATTCCCATATTTGATTTTTCGATTTGAACAATTTTGGTTCAACATTGAACCGTTCAAGCAACCTTCCCCCCCCCCTAATAACTTTTGAATGAACATTCCGATTTGAACAAACTTTTTTTTGTTGGAAAGATTTCGGCGAGTACAACTCATTCCCGTTCAAACAAGCTGTCACCCCTAATAAGTTTTGAATGAACAGCCCAATTTAAACAAACTTTTTTTTGTTCGAAGCATCTCGGTAAGGATACTTTATTACCGTATTTAAATTTTCAATTTGAACATTTTTGGTTCAACATTGAACCGTTCAAACAAGCTCTCACCCCTAATAACTTTTGAGTGAACCGTCCGATTTAAACAAACTTTTTTTTGTTCGAAAGATCTCGGCAAGGATACTTCATCCCCGTTTTTAAATTTCCGATTTGAACAATTTTTCGTTCAACATTGAACCGTTCAAATAAGCCCTCACACCTAATAACTTTTGAATGAACAGTCCGATTTAAACAAACTTTTTTTTGTTCGAAAGATCTCGGCAAGGATACTTCATCCCCGTTTTTAAATTTCCGATTTGAACAATTTTTCGTTCAACATTGAACCGTTCAAATAAGCCCTCACACCTAATAACTTTTGAATGAACAGTCCGATTTAAACAAACTTTTTTTTGTTCAAAAGATCTCGGCAAGGATGCTTCATTACCGTATTTAAATTTACAATTTGAACATTTTTGTCGTTCAACATTGAACCGTTCAAACAACCTTTCCCCACCTAATAACTTTTAAGTGAACCGTCCGAATTGAATAAACTTTTTTTTGTTCGAAAGATCTCGGAGAGGCTCATTCCTATATTTCACTTTTCAATTTGAACCATTTTTCGTTCAATGATGAACCGTTCAGAAAAAATTTTAACATGAGCGCCTACGGAGAAATTTAAATTGAATGTTGATTCTGAACTTCAAGGCGGATTTCCTTCAAACTAACTTTGTAAGAAAATGGTTTTGATAAATAATGTATTGTAAAGTACTTTTCTGAATAATCTTCTGTGAGGACTCTGATTCCGACTCCGACTCCGCAAACATGGCGGAAATGCAGGCTCAGAAAAAATGACTGACTGGGCAGACGATTTTTTGTTTATTTATTTATTTGTTTTGTTTAATTTATTATTATTATTTTTTTTTATCAGACGATTTTTTTTTTTTTGTCAACAAAAATTTTTCATTCACGAGAGCATTTTATTCCTTATTTATATTTAACAACTGGCAACGGATTAAAAATGAAATTCAAGACATTTTATTAACGAACGACTTTTTTTTCTTTCTTTGATAAAATGTGTTTTGAAGTTCTTTGTACTTTTATTTTATTTATTTATTTTTTTTTCTTTTGAAAACGATTGTGGAATTTTTCTACGGAAGAACTATAACAGTTATTCTTTAAAAGGTGCGACAAAACTTTATTGACTCGTTTATTTACTTTTTACGTGTCTATTTTATCTGATGAGAGGGGTATATTTTGCTTTCAGAAATCAGCTTTAAGTGCTATAAAGATATGTTTGACATAATTTTTAGTTTCAGATAATCAAGAGAATATTGATCAGATGCTAATGCCGATGTCAATGTACGGGAAAGTAGGCTCCTTTAGTTCTTGACAGAACTTCTTGTTTAATTTCAATTAAAGGTTCGAAAACTATTTATAAAATAACACGGCTTTTTGTCCAGCATATGAATATGTTTCTTAATTAATTGTAGTTACCTCCCTCTCCTGCTTCATTTTTGGTATGAGTATTTTTGCACAAAATCTCTATTGCCTAATAATGGGTGAATAATGTTAACTTTCATTCGCAATTCCAACGGACTATAGGGGGCGCTGCGACCGCTGTCTACTAGAGGTAAAACAAACGCATGCCGTTTTGTTTTTATTGCTTCTCAGCCAAATGAATAAGTGATATTTGATGGTATGTATGATTTTTTTTGTACTTTATTGTTTTTAAATGATATTGTATAAGTCTTGACTTTGACCAACTTGTTTTTATACTCAAAAACGTACACGTGGAATGCACTGTTTTAATTCTAGAAGGAATTTTGTAAATCCCGCAAGGTAGCTTATTCGAGCTCTGGAGTTGCGAATTAAATGGACTGTGAAACGACATTTTGTTTTAGTTTTATAATGAACTACCCGACAGTAATTTAAAAAGAAATAAAATAAATAAATGAAAAAAATGCAAGCTTTAATAAGAAAAATTTATCGTTTACCACCGTCTAAATCGAATGAATGGAACACACTTTTCTTTCGCATTGTCTGGCTCTATCGACCATAACCGTAACTAAAGCGGGCGCTTTGATTGTTGAAGCAAGGCAGTAAATATCCATTCTGCCGACATAAAGCGTCTGTTTTGCAGGGGGTGTCATCTAACACACCTGTGCTGCGAGGAAAAAATAGTTTCCTGGAATATTTATCGCATCAACGTCATTCCTCGCTGACAGAGCGCTGGCTGAATAAAAACTCATTTTGTTGGCAGAATGTGAAAGGAGCTGGGAATTAAAAATTCAATTTTTTTTTTCCTCCCTCACAAAATGAACTGCTAGAGTAAATTCATATTTTGTTGACACAAGAGGCAAATACTTTTATGTACATTAAAAAAGAGAGAAAAAATATATTAATGTTTTTTTTCCAATACAACTACGGTTTTTACGGTCACAAAGATTTCTTTATGTACAATTCAAACTGGGGATGCACCGATAAGCAGATTGGCCGATTACCGATTAATCGGCTGAGCCGATTAATTATATGGATGATTGTTTTTCTACTACCAATTTTACCATCACTGTTTTTTCTCTCTTATACAATTCCAAGTTTAGAAATAGTAAGTAATTTATTTCTGAAAGATTTTTTTTTTCCATTTTCCTAGTTTTCCCAAAATTTTTTCAATATTTTATTAAATTTCTTGGAACCAATTTTCATATTATTGTCAATAATATTATTAACACATTGTTAGATATGTGAATTGGACATAAAAATCCAAAAAAAGGGGGGGGGGGAGCGGGAGTCTCTGGTGAGCACTCCAATTTAGGAATACTTTTAATTCATATTTTTTAACAATTAGTAACAATTTAATTCAATACTTTTATTCTTTGAAAATTAGAGGGAATATAAAAGCACTGTACTAAGGAGAAAACTTATCGCCACAAGAAAAATTTTACAACATTGTCTATGTATATTTATTCAAAGTAGGTGAATTAATTAAAGGAAAATTTTAAATCAACTGTGAGGGTTATTGTGAAAAAAATATTCATCATAGTTTCTTAGTGAAGGTATACTTTAAAGAATAATATTTGAAAAATATTTTTTCGGCCAATTAATCGGCACGACTTTGCCGATTGTTAATAATTTGCAAAGTGGCCGATTATGGCCGATTAATCGGTGCATCCCTAATTCCGACTATTTTGTCCCAAAACCAGTTCGATTCTGATCCCTCAGCCCTGGTTTCTTTTTGTTTTTATTCTTAAGATTTTAATTTATTGAGGAAAATTTTCAGCAAAGGGAAGTAAAGGGATATTTGGAATCGGAATGCATTAGTTATAAAGAGCTGTGCCGGAGATTTTTTTATTTGTTTTTTTTCTTTTTTTTATTTTATTTTCGTTATTTTTCTTATTTTATTTATTTATTTATGTATTTATTTTATCAGATGATTTTTTTTCTGATGAAAATAATTTATTCGCAACTCCAGAGCTCGAATACGCTACCTTGTGGTGATTTACAAAACTACCGACAAAGGTAAACATTACGTTCCACGTGAGTGGCAGCGGTAGAATGTTTTCTTTTTTTTCTGCTTGCTTCATTGAGTTTTTAAAAATATGGATACATTTCAAGCCAAATTAATTGTGGATTACAATATAACAAGTGGTTTAATTACTTTAAAAAAGTCTTTGTTTACATAACGTTATTTGCATTAGCTTCAGACTTATTTGTAATCAAAGTTTTCTTAGAACTTCTCGTTGAAATTTTACATTTTTAAATTTTATTCGATTAAGAGTTCGATTAGTAGATTAATATAATTCGATGTGAAATTTCATTGATTTTAATTTGAAAATTAATTGGTAAAAATATCTTTGAAATTTGAAATGGAATTCTAAATTATTATTAAGCCTTTTCACTAATAGATTTTCAGCAGAACAGTTAATTTTTAGCATTATACAGAATGTCAACGGAATGCATTATTGAAAGATAATTTCAACAATAATTTTCCATAGTTTTCTGAGCAATTACTTTTTATTTCAACTGCAGAAATTCTAAAATTATCGTTCGTATCATATTTCGAATAGATGTTTTTCTTTTTCTTATTCACACTTTTAGCCCCTGTACCCCTGATTGATTGAGGAAGATAGTTAGAGATTGAATTGAAGTACAAAATGAATAAAATGTAATTAGAGACTGAATTGAATTTCAGAAAGAATAAAATACAATTAGAGATACTATCTCAGGTTCAAACAAAGA
>JAXGGA010015255.1:0-29703 GCA_038373865.1 Uloborus plumipes
TATGCCAGGGATTTGCTCGGCTTCTGATCTGGATCAGAAGAACAGAGTGCTCTTCAGGGCTCCATCTCAGTTAAACTACAGGTTGTGGTAGGTACGAGGGGACCCTGGAGTGTACAGTGAAGGGTACCGCAATTTGATATGAAGTCGGACTTTGACGGTATATATATATAAACAGGTCCATAAGGACCTGTCTATAGGGTGACAACCGTTTACAGAGCAACAACACATTCATACACAAGGAAAGGACAGGAGAGTGAAAGTACATCCTTGTACGAGCCGCGATTCGAACCCAGAACCTCTCCACCCAGTCCGACTTCTGTGACTGCTAAACAAGGTGGCCGGCAAGAACAACTGCCGAGAAATTTATCATTATCCAACACATAAATAAATACAATCGTTATCATCAGTGAAATCTAGAACTCCTTTGTGGACCATTCAGAAGCCTTTCTAATTCTCCCTCTATTCAGCAATGCATCTTCAACCTTTGACAACAATGTTTCCAACAAGGAATTACTTTCTTCTCGTTCGGTATCCTGTTTGACGAGAAGTGATAGCGTAACGGATCCAAAGTGAGGAGTTCAAAGTTTTTATACACACATGAAAATGGATCTGCAACAAAAACTTATTAGCTTACATGTACAGTTAACACTGTTGAAAACGCAGCTTTTCCAGTCACAATAGTTGCTCTGCTAAGGCAGTATTTCCCAACCTTTTTAGACACCACCTCCAAAGATTGATTTACACCTATCGTCCCTCCCCCTTCTTCCTTTTATTTTTGAATTATTGACAAGCCAGATAATAGTTTGCAGACATTATGTGATTTTCAAAACCCTTACTCATAGCTTTAAAAAAAAGGTAGGACTTTTTTTTGATCGAGTCTTCAAATCTTTACTAGCTAACTGACTAGAAGAATAGAGGTGATGAGTAAAAATTTGGAATTTGCTATCAGGCAGAAATCTTGTTATTTGCCATTGAGTAGTACTTTTTTTAAGTTTTGGAAGTCATAAAACGAATCGGCTTTTTAAGATATTTGCTTTATGAATATCAAACTTGGTAATGAATTGATGAAATAATTCCTTTGACCTTAATAAGCTAAGGTCGAGGCCTGAGGAGGAAGCTTCTGAACTTGGTTTCCTTTTTTAATTCATCATTCCTTGTCTGAATTCGGAACAATCTCTTTTGCACATATTCTATTTCGAGTTTCCCGGCTTTTTAATATCATTACTTTCTCTTAAACACTCATCAGCCATCAAGAATTTATAGCCCCCCCCCCCCTTTAAGGAGTCAAATCGGCACTTTGGGGGCGATCGCTGCTCTAGGACCATAGCAAAAGGTTTAGATTTTGATATTTCACCCCTCCCTGTTTAAAATCATCATTTTTGTTTAGCAGGATAAAAAAATGAAAGAAAAGACAATGAAACACACAAAATTTTAAATAAATGTAGTTCTTTTTTTTAATGGGCCATAATTATTACAACTAAAGAGAATGTCCGCAAATATATATTATATATGAACAAATATCCACTTGGAAGGCAATATGTACAGAAAATAAATGAGTATACGCTGCCTAAAGGGCACCGTATTAAGCTATTTGTACAAAAAGGAAAAGAAACAGCACATTAAAGCTCACTCTGAAGACTATATGTTTGTACACAACAGATCAATGACAGTTTGAAAAAGGTTTTCTTTTTCCAAAATAAGATGTGTGTTTTACTCTGCAGCTATAAAAATAATATTCAGATTATGACTGGTGCAGTACTGCATAATTATGCTCCCTCTTGTTCTCAGAACAGTTAGTTACATAGTAATATAATACAAGATGCATTTCCAACCAACACGAGCTAGGCTACTTGCTTGTTTTGTTCTTCAGTAACTGATACAGCATACCTCTTTCAATTGCTTCTGAAAGAGGAAATAGAAGACATTAATGTTTAAGAAAAAAAGTCTATAATCATAAAATCAGCTTAGTATATTTGATAGCAATTTCATGAAATTATACATTTTTTTCTTCACAAAGAAAAAAAAGACTGTCTTATTTAAAGGGTGCAGGTGCAAACAGGGGCGCCCTGAACTAAAGTTTTTGGGAGGGGGATAGTTATCAATTGGCCGAATGAAGTTTCAATTTTACTGAATGATAAAATACAAGCATGCACACTAGGGTGGTCACAAGTAACATGGGGAAATTTTTTTTTCAACTAAACTTTTGTGGCACCCCCCTAAAATGTGCCAATGGGCTAGAAAATGAGATTTGCAAAGTTTTAGCTTAATCGGATAATATTAACACATGCCTCAAAGTGGGTAAAGTTATGAAAAACAGCGATTTTTAGCCAAAAATCGTAGTTTTTCCTCTGTAAAACCAAAACTATTCATCATAGAAGCTTTATTTTGGTCTCATTTTGTAGGAAATTTCATTCTCATTAAGTGCTAAAGAGTAGTAAAATGATGTTATATAATTTAACAGTATAAGTATAAAGGTGCATTAGCTTTTGTTGTCATTTTAACTCTTTGCTTTCCGTCTTAACCCCTTAATTCCTCTATTTTAACACAGAAATTTGTTTCATTTATTTCTAAAGTACCGCGAAAATACCTTTTTTTAATTGACAAAGTAAATCCAACAATAAGCAAATAAATGTAATTGAATATTGTAATGCTTTTAGGTTTTTGCATGAAAATTTCTTATTTTTGATAGACTCTACGATTTAACCTGAAAAATGCCAAATAAATACTTTGAACATGATAGCAAAAATGAATGGGATAGCACTTAATAAGAATGAAATTTCCTACAAAATGAGACCAAAATAAAGTTTCTAAGATGAATAGTTTTGGTTTTACAGAGGAAAAACTACGATGTTTGGCTAAAAATCGCTGTTTTCGTAACTTTACCCACTTTGAGGCACGTGTTAATATTATCCGATTAAGCTAAAACTTTTCAAATCTCATTTTCTAGTCTATTGGCACATTTTAGGGGGGTGCCTCAAAATATTAGTTGAAAAAAAATTTTCCCCATGTTACTTGCAATTTCGAGGATTTGCGTTGCAGCCTGACTTGTGAAAATTCTGAAAAATATTTAATCATTTTTCTCGAAACTTTAAATAAGATTAGACTTAACGAAAATAAAATTTCCTACAAAATGAGACCAAAATAAAGCTCCTAGGATCAGTAGTTTTGGTTTTACAGAGTAAAAGCTACAATTTTTGGCTAAAAAACAATGTTTTTCTTAACTTTACCCTCTTTGCGGCACGTGTTAATATTATCCGATTAAGCTAAAACTTTGCAAATCTCATTTTCTAGCCCATTGGCACATTTTAGGGGGGTGCCGCAAAAGAAATTCGAAAATTGATTTTTTGTGACCACCCTAATGCACACATGTTGCACATGTATAACATAAAAAAGAAAAAATATTGCAAAAACAATTCATAAAATTAAAAAGAACAAAAAATCTCAATGTTACAATTTTGCCTTCAAATTGCCGAATCCTCAGCAAAATGTGCCAAATACGGAAATAATTGGGAGGTCACAGTGACCTCCCATCGGTGCGCTCCTGGGTGCAAAATTCATACTTGCTACATTCTAACTTTAAGAAAAATGGCACTTTTAATTTGCTTACAAAGAGCGTTTGATATTATGAGAGCGCACAACTATAGTAGCTTTTTTGCTAGGCATTCTATTAAATTACATGCTGATGAAGTTTTTTTTGCGACATTAAAGTTTTTCTAAAGAGATTTTTAAAAGATAAATTAATTTTAAAAGAGAGCATTTATATTTTCGGAGCACATGGGAGCATAATCAGCGAATTTCATTATTTTTGGAGCAGAATGTAGCAGGATTTTAAAATCGAAGCAGTTGGAGCAGATTTTCCACCCCTACCTCCAACCTTGCAAACAAGCATGCATTTTACTAAAACACCACCATGCCATCTTCCAGCCACAATACATCCCCCCTTCCACCGGCCATCCCCCATATATCCATCTCTCCGCCTGTTACTACACGTCCCTTTTAAAAGTCTTTCCAGTTGAGTGGTCTGATGCTTTGTGTGCCGGTAGAATCTGTACATAAGTAAAAAAATTTTATCTTAAAAGCTCATATTTAGCTTATACAATTACTTAATGCCTAAAATCGCCAAATATATGCTTGCTTTGGTTTAGCCCTGAAACTAATGCATTCAAATTTATTAACCTTTAGGAACCGGACGTACACAACACATGTTGTACCATAAGTCTTTTTTTTTTTAGAGGACGGTGTTGAAATTTTCACTCGAACCTTTGGAGTCAGGTTTCATAGGTCTGGTACGACAGTTTATACCTTCTCTTTTCAATGGAAAAGAAATCTGTGGTTCAACTGTCGTACTACCTGGGTCGAAAGAAAAATTCCTATATGAACAACCCGGATTCAAAAGGTTAACAAAACTTTAGTTTTATAATTATATTTTTTAAATTGTTTTCATTGTTTCTATCAACAATAAAAAAGCAGAAGTGTGGTAAATTTGACCCAGCTGAATTTAACCCGGCAACTGGACGCTAAGTGTGAAAATTATGCCATAGAAATAGTGTTAAAAAACATCAGTTTAACTGCATACCTGTGTTTTTTGAAGGTACAGAATTTACTTCCTCTGATAAAGTTTCTGGTGCAGTTGTTTCTTTAATACTTTCATTAGCAGAAGACAAATCTAATGGCACTTCTGTAAAACAAAATTAAACAAATATTAAAATATCATTATTACTCTTCTATTCTTGTTACAGACAGGAAATGCAAAGACTTCGCAAAAATAATGCATTGGCAAGAAAATGCACACAGTTGTTTGAGAGTTACAAAAAACCTATTTGTCAGACTTCTCCCCAGAAAATTTTAAGGAAAAGAATATAATTTTGCCTCTCAGTTAATTATATCGCAATTGTAAGTTAAGTCATCCTTTCAACACAGAAAATATTTAACCCCCGCCCAAAGCCAGCGTTAAGGCAGAACTATATGTGATATACTGCCAGCTCTGTCATGCCATCCAGAGATTGCAGTTTCGCTCATCAGTTCGATGTCGTCAGTAACCCGGTTGTTCAATTTGAGGTCCAGAAACTTATACTAGTCCTTATTTTGACAATTAGATTTAAATTCTTATTCCAGGTAAAATAAAATAAGGTTGTATTGTAAGCAAGTAGTCTATTTTTAACAACTTTTTGAGTTCACAATGAAAAGAAAAAAGGGAAGGGTGCCATTTTTTACACAAACGACTAGGTAATTTTGCAAATAAATATGGATTTTACTGATGAAATTTACAAAATACTAATGATGACGAAGCAGAAAAGAAAACTAATACCAATTGTACTGACTAGTTTTACCCTCTGAAATTAAAAAAAAAAATGTAATTGACCAAAAAGAAAATTTTACCTTACCCTTAATACCCTTTTAAATGAATTAATTGATGGAAAAAGGAACATCAGCTCTAACCTTAATATACAGTCGAACGTCCTTAATTCGAACACACTTAAAAGAAATTATCGTTGAACTATTTTTGATCCTCACCATATGATTTGCAGTGTATTGTTTTTCGAATAAGACGAACTACAGTTAAGACAAACAGATTTTAAAGGTCCTTGGATCTAAGAGTTAGTGTCCACTAGGTTAAATTATTTACCAGCTTTAAATGTAATCACTAATGAAAATAAAGAAACAACAAAAGTACTAACCTGTAACGGTGGGTTCAGAGGGCATACCATTCGGTGCTATACCATATGTTAAATAATAGGGGTAACACTGAGGATAATATTGCAAATAAGATGCCACAGCATTGTTACACCAAGCAGAAGGCTTTTTACATATGCTTTCATCAACATCATGAATAATGTAGTCAGGCCCATTTTCTTCATTCTTTTCAGAGTTGGTTTTATTGCACAGATGATCTGCATTGAAAAAAGGAATTTTATTAAATTAGATATATTCTAATATTAATGGGTTTGAATTAATAACAGCTAAATAACATGTAAATAATAAAAGCAATAAGGATCTAAACTCCAAATTATGTCAATAAAATCAATTGTTATTTAATTTTTTTAATTATTTTTTGATTAAAGTGTTTTTACATCAATTGTATTTCTTTTCCTTTGCTCTTTAATCTTACAAAACAATATTGAAGAAATGTGCTACACTATTTCAAACTTATTGAACATACTAAATCTAATATCTTTAAACAAGCAATCCTTGTATACATATATATATATATATATATATATATATATTAGGGCTGCGACATCGATGTCGATGTTTTGGAAACATCGATGTTTTTGGAAGAACATCGATATTTTTACCATCGATGTTTGAGGGTCGATGTTTTTTCAACATCGATATTTTGGATTCGATGTTGCTTTCGATGTCGATGTTTTATAATCCAGCAAAGAAAGCCAAAGAAAAATATACGATAAGCATACTCATTAAAAAGTTTTCATGTTTAATCAAAAGTTTCAATATTAACCTCATTTGGGAAAAAATTCTATAATTATTATCAATGTTTTATTTTCGATGTTTCTGAAACAGCTCAAATTTGATTTCACTTTTTTTTTTACCTTTTAATTGTTGTTGTTTCGCATTCAGTATTTTTTTTTTTTTTTTTTTGTTCGATGTCCTTTTTACATTTTACCGAAAAGTAATAAAAATATGCGATAAAATAGATTCATTTTTCTCTAACCACAAGTTGCAATTAAAGTTTTTTTTAATAACTAGCGATGATTTACAGTCAATGATTTTTAAACATCGTTGTTTTGCATTTGAATTTTTTTCGATGATGTTTTACATTGCATCAAAAAAAAAAAAAGTTTTATAAAAATATGCGACAAAAAAAAGTTATATAGTTAATCAACAGTTGCAGTATATATCTCGCCGAAAAAAGTTTTCTTAACTGACATCGTTATCTCACGGTTAATGCTTTTCCAGGAGACAAAAGATGTATCTAATTGAGTGATATAAAGAGGCGCTTGTAATGGGGAGTAACTGATTAATAACTACATTAAAGTATATAAGAAATTAAAGAAAAAAAGATCGATGTTTAGAAACATCGATATTAGAAAACATCAAAGTTTTTTGTTGATGTATCAATACCATCAATGTCCTTATTTTCCAACATCGATGTCTTGCAACATCGATGTTTTTCCTTCGATGTCGCACCCCTAATATATATATATATATATATATATATATATATATATACAGTCAATTTGCGATAACTCGAAGTCCAATAGCTTGAATATTACTATAACTTGAATTTCTTATTCGGTCACGATCACTTTATCTTCAATTCTATGTTAATTATCCTCCATATCTCGAAGTTTACTTCCCTTAATTCGAAGTTTTTTTGAAGTAACTAAACTTTTGATAGTAAAAAAGCAGAAAAAACTTTGAAGCGAGAGTATGAAAAATTATTCTTCTCTTGTGGGGAGGGGGGGGGGGATTTATTCAGGGAAAATCTGAAGTCAAAAAAAGATCTGTTGAAGCAATGTGTAATAAAGGAATAACACCTGTGGTGGCTCTTGCTATATTGTTTGCACTTCTAAAAAAAAGTTTTGCTTCTTCAATCTTCAATGAATCGTGACAATGGCATAGTGATTATTAAATTTAATTTTAATAATTTATTAATGAAACAACTTTTAAAGCAGTTGATAAATGAAATGTCTTTAATGTGAATTTAAGAAATGTGATTGAAACACTGAGGTTTGCAACGAAGAGTACATACAAACCATGGAAGAAAGTGAATCTGTTGCCAAGGAATAACGACATGTGAAAAAGCTGTTATGTTACTGCTCAATGCAGCTTAAAATGACGGATTAGCCCACAAGAATGAAATATGTATAAAAAGATGGCTTTCTTTTTCTTTTTTCTTAACGTTTTAATTCAAATAGTGTACATTTTATTTGTCAGTTATCTATACATTAATTGAATTGAATATTACAAGTTTTCATTACAAAAATGTTGGAAATCGAAACTAATGCTAAGTCGAACTTCCAATAAGTAGAAGTTTTTTTCGGTCTCTTCAAATTCGAGTTATGGAGAATTGACTGTATATATAAATATTTCGGATCTCGAAAACGGCTCTAACGATTTTGATAAAATTTCGTATTTAGATAAAAGTTTTGGTTTCTGAGTTCATCTGCATCGGCATTTTTTCTGTAAAAACGCAAGTTTTCACCCCCCCCCCCCCGTTTTTTGTGCCTTCATTAACAGTTTGCGAAGCTTACTTTCGACATTTTCTTTATGATTACTATTATTGTTACTGTTTCATAGAAATCACATTTTATTATAACAATGGATTTCATATTTTATCACATCAGCGTAAATTTAAATTTTTATGGTTTTTGGCGAACAAGTTTTGGCAACGTTAGAATTGTTTTTGTTTATGAAATGTTAAAGAGATCAATCAAATTAGAGCCACCATACAGACAGGCCGACCCATCAAGCTAGAGATGGATCACTTTGGATCCATTTCTTAACTTTTACTTTCGGGTCATTCCACGTCAAGTGATCCAAAATCTGAGAAAAATTTTACCTTACATTTTTGTATTTCTTTCAAATTTGGCTCATCAATTGTACCCCTTGAGGTAATCAAAAGTCTCAATTTTTGGATTTTATCTCTATTATTTTTTCATTTATAAAACTTTGAACTTTGGAAAAACCCTCGTTTTTCCATGGATAAATGAACATAAAAGGGACCATAACTCGGCACCAAATATAGATAGAACGATTTGGTAAATAGCATTTTAAAGCACGTTAGTTGCCGCTTAATCAGATATGCAACATGACTAATTTTATAAAAATTTTATTTTAAAAAAATGAAATTTAAATTTCTCAAAAAACATAATGAATTTTTCTGAAATTCTCAAACATTCTTGTGTATTTTATCTATGTACAAATTTTTGGATTGGGATCTCAATGGGATCATATTTTTTTGAATTTTTGAATAAAACTGTATAGGAAAAAAATGATATTTTTTAGATTTTATTTATTTTAATACTAAATGCTTGTGATGGTCTAAAAAGTAGTAAACAAACATGAATATGTTTAAAGTGAGCTGGCATGAGCTTATAGATTTGTCAGGTTCACCCCGCTCCCCCCTTCCTCCCCCGCACAACCACTCTTTTTTCATTCAAAACTGTTCAAAATGTTAAAAAAAAAAAAAAAAAAAAAAAAAAAACTCTTTGATACAAAATGAATACTAAATTTATTTAAAGTTGGTAAATGGGTTTCTTTATAACTAGATGAAGTATCCCTCTCCCCACCCAAATATACCATTCATACTAGACTGATATGACGTCTAACCTGGGGACTGAATTGAGGATTATTTTCGCCCTAGGTATATACGTATATTGTTTTTCAGACGAAGTTTTTCTTTTTCGATCCAAACTTCAAAGTGTACTTCCATTCAATATCTGAAATTTAACTTTATGATTCATTTCATCTTCTACCCCATTACCAATCTTCAATTTTGGGTGGAGAAAACAAATGGCCAAAGAATCGCACCAAGATCATAGCAAACAGCTATATAGCACTGTTTCTCCTTGTTCATCATTTTTTCTATTCTTTTTGCACAAAACTAAAAAGAAATCAAAATATCAGATCATATGTATGTCCCCATAACTATCTTTCCACATTATCTAGTGTGCAGATGTTATTTAATTTTTTTAATTGTTTGTGTTCTTTTTCATTTTGTTGTAAAGGAAAGTAATGCAGCAAGATATATCTATATACATATATTAAAATCAATTATATATTAAGCAAACGCTGCTTTTTTGATCACAACCTCTCATGTTGTTTAACTTCTTTACAGATTGCTCCCTCCCTTACCCTACCTTCCCACTCTAAACTTTTATTTATTTATTTTTTTTTTTATCATCCCACCTAACCCCATTTCAAAGCCTTAGTCTCTACTGATGTCTGGTAGTGTTTCAGTTTGTTCTGTTTGTTCTTTCCTATTAGCTCATGAGCTTTGTCCAATAAGAGAAAGGAAAGGCAGTGATGGGGACTGACATATAACCTGATACTTTGATTTCTTTTCAGTTTTGTGTGAAAATAATGGGAAAACATTATGAAAACAAGGGGAAACAGTGCTATTTTGCTGTTTACTATGATCTTGGGGCAAACCGTTTCTTTTCTTCCTCCAAAATTGAAGATTGGTGCTGGGGGAGTGGATGAAATGAATCATAAGTTTAAATTCAGATATTGAATGTAAATACACTTTGTAATGGTCGGATTGAAAAAAGAAACACTTCGTCTGTGTGAAAAACAATATATACCTAGGAGGAAAATAATCCTCAAATCAATCCCCAGGTGAGACGTCATATTAGTATAGCGTTAATGGTATATTTGGGTGGGGGAAAAGTTGTACTTTGCCTTGTTATAAGGAAGCCCATTTACCAACTTTAAATAAGTTTACTGTTCATTTTGTATCAAAGAGGGGTTTTTTTAAAGCATTTTAAACAATTTGGGGGAAAAAATGGTTGGGTCAGGAAGGAAGGGAGGAGGAACTGACCAATCTACAAGTTAATGCTTAATGACCTACAGTAAAAGTAATAGTCAATTCAATCCCCAGGTTAGACGTCATAATAGTACAGTGTTAATGGCATATTTTGCTGAAGGAGGGGTATACTTCGTCTAGTTATAAAGAAACCCATTTACCAACTTTAAATAAATTTACTATTCATTTTGTATCAAAGAGTTTTTTTTTTTTTTTAACATTTTGAACAGTTTTGAATTAAAAAAGAGTGGTTGTGCGGGGGAGGAAGGGCGGAGGGGGGCGAACCTGACAAATCTATACGCTCATGCCAGCTTACTTTAAACATATTCATGTTTGTTTACTATTTTTTAGACCATCACAAGCAAGAGAACTTGATATTTTTTAGATTCTATTTATTTAAATACTATTTTTTTTCCTATACAGTTTTATTCAAAAATTCAAAAAAATATGATCCCTTTGAGATCCCAATCTAAAAATTTGTACAAACATAGATAAAATACACAAGAATTTTTGAGAATTTTTTCAAAAAAATTCATTATATGTTTTTTGAGAAATTTAAATTTGAAATTTAAATTTCATTTTTTTTAAATAAAATTTTTATAAAATTAGTCATGTTGCATATCTGATTAAGTGGCAACTAACATACTTTAAAATGCTATTTACCAAATCGTTCTATCTATATTTGGTGCCGAGTTATGGTCCCTTTTATGTTCCCTTATCCATGGAAAAACGAGGGTTTTTCCAAAGTTCAAAGTCTCATGAATGAAAAAATAATAGAGATAAAAATCCAAAAATTGAGACTTTTGATTACCTCAAGGGGTATAATTGATGAGCAAAATTTGAAAGAAATACAAAAATGTAAGGGAAAAAAAACGTTGGATCACTTGACATGGAATGACCCTTTCAATTTTTTATGGTTGCCGAGCTAGGGTTACCAGAGTAAAGTTTCAGGCATTGCCAAGCTTTGCCAGCACGTGCCGCTAATCATTGCTCATGGTAGAAATCACTAAAACACGATACTTGCCAAAAAAGACAATTATTCATCAACTGGCTGAAAAAACATCACACGCACTAGGTCCAAAGTGGTGAAACTTTGGATGCGTCGGCTCGTCTATATAGGGGCCTTAGATCAAATTAAAGTTATTTTGGTGTGATTTTATGTTGCGCATTGTTTAAAAGGTTGTGTTTTTTTAAATAAATTACGGCTGTTTTAAATGCGTAACTGCAACCAAAGGCATAAAAATGCTTTTCAAGTTTCTCTAAATATAAGTACTTCGAACTTCAGAAAAAACCCCGATTTTAAAAACCTCTTTTTTTTTTAACCGAGCTGGGCTCGGCCACCAGGTACTTACAGGGACGTAAGTACCTGGACTTAAGGTACCATGAACTTAACGAGTTTTTATCCTAAACCACTCAAATGTTCAGGGCTCAGAAGAGCTTAGGCTTACCCTTCTCAAAGTTAAGGGGAAAAAAATCTTAATCCTCTTCTGTCCAAAATATTATTCCCAGAAGAAAAAAATATTTATATGCACAGCATGTTATGGAGTAGTGTATTTTACACATATAAGGTGGATTTTTGTTTTTAAAATTTTTAGTACAGCTTTGACTCTGGGACTGAAATATTAACTTGTATTCCTACCAACAATCTAAACGTAAAACAGCAAAATTTCACCACCCTGGTCAACAAAGGAATAACAATTCTATCAGGAAATATGAAATTTGATCTGACTTTAAAGCCACGGTGGGCAGTAGAGGGTTAACATTAAAGCAAATGAACAAATAAAACAAAAAGAAAAAACAATGAGCTACCTTCTAAAGAGTATTCTTTGGTGCATTTGGATAAAGCACAAGGATAAGGAAGATTAATGTATGCATAAGAAGTTTGATCTCCAGAACTTTTGCATGGCGAGTTATCACTGCCTTCCTTTAAAGACTCGACACAAATTTGCTGCTCAGAATTGATTACATCACTGCACTGGGTTTCTTCTGCAGGCTCAGCACCACCAAGTAACGACTGATGATTGGAAGACTCTGGGGCACAACACTGCTTACAGTCAGGATGAAACTCTATTTCTGAAGCCGTAGAGTTGTCATAGCATTCAGCTTTTGTTTTACTTTCACAATAGTCAGAGTCGGTAGAATTGTTTTCTTTTGATGACAAATCAAGTGGAATATCTATGAAACAAAGAAAGAAAAACTCTGTCATATAATCTAACAAGTAAAGAATTTAACCAACAATATTTTGGTCAAAAATGCTATGAAGATTATCCTCTGTATGACATTTTTCATGTAGAACTGAAAAACTGATGTTTTATGTAAGACTAGGATTTTGATAATTGAAGACAAAAAATAATAAAGGAATTTTCAGACATTTCTGTTTTTTTTATTTTTCCAGACAATCTGGTCTATTTGACATGTTAATTGCGATCCACATGTTGGCCACTAAAACTAATTTTAGAAGAATGCAGATTTTTTCTAAAACCATAGATTTAGCCATCCCCTCACCATCATCACACCTCATCATCAAGATTCAGTTGACCCTCACAAGCATGTTTTGGGCTATTTAAGTTTTCTCCCTTTTGCTTGCAGTAAATGCAGGGTCTTTACCCTTTTTTCAAAACATGCCATCTATTCATCAGTGCTACAAAGATATAAACAATAATAATACAAAAATTCAATAAAAACAATAAAATAATAATAAAAAATTGAACAAAATGAATTAATAATAACAAATAATATAAATTTCTATTTTTTGTTTCTTGCTCAGAAAAAAGTTACATTTAAATTAGTGAAAGTAACAGAATCTGTCGAAAAAACAAGTAGCTATTACACCTGATTACACTCAAACTGAAAAAAATTTAAGTTATGAAATGATGTGCCTATAACCATCTAAATCACTTTTTCTCTCATTTCAATTTTTTATAGCAAAAAAACTTTTTGCTGCAGAGGAGATCTCTGTCGAAACAGACTGAAATAAATTAAAATATTCCCAGCTAGTTTTACTTATTTGATTTACAAATCAGCGACAATAATCCTTTTCTAGATGTTTAATTTAGTTAGTCAAAATTGCAACTAAGAGATAATTTCAAAAGCACTGACAACATGAAGGCATTTTTGCAAAGAAATAAGCAGAATAGCAATAGATTCCTTAAAGTTTTGTCCTGTTAGAAATTACCACTTGCTATTAAATATCGTTTTAGCTTCTACAAATGTTTTAGGCAATGTTCGAAGCATTTAACTGTGTCCCAATACCGTCTTTTTTTCTTAACTTTCGCTATGCCATTTTAAAAAAAAAAAAGTTGCATCTCAAGTTTTCAAAAACTTCACTGCGTAAGTGCAAAGTTTTTTCTTTTTTTTTTCATGAGGGGGGAGAGGAGGAGACACCACAAATTACTGCTCTGCATGTCACCCGTGCTAGGTACACCACAGGAATAATAGTTCTACAGGAGTTGGACAATAGCATCATTTTATAAAAACTATTTTTTCTCGAAATATTTTACAGATAAATCATTAAACTTTTGTAAGAATTCAAAAAGACTGCAAATTAAACAGCATTTTTTTAGTTTGAAAACCACATTTAAATGAATTTATTAAATAATATACAGTTGAGTTTTGATAAGCCTTATAACTCGAATATGTCTTCACCTTTTGGCCGGTCCCTTGGGGCTTCGAGTTATCGAGGCTCGACTGTACTTACTGTTTAATCAAATTAAATAAATAGTTCAATTAATTAACTGATATTTTTGGAAGGGAAAAAATACCATAAAAGCAAAAAACAATTATTATTGGGTTGTTGGAAGTTTCAAGAAAGGATGAAACATACTTGGTTTAGCACTATAAACGAAATAAGAAACGAATAAAGGAAAAGGAAGGTTAAAAGAGCTACATTTACCTTTAAGTGGACTTTTGGAATCAGCATGAGATACTAGAGACAATGAACTGGGTGAATTCTTGACTGGATATGACGTGTTGGACCATTTGTTCCACTGCTTCAGTAAGGGGCTGCTGGAATGACTTACACGAGACTGATAACATGGACTTTTTACACGAGATTTACTATGAGTCAAGGCACTCTTATGGTTAAGCACTTCTTGTTTGTCATTGTACAACTGACTAGGAGAATTCTTTCCTCCAATGCAGCATATATTTTTAGAGGCACTGTCATCCATATAGCTACTCTCAGATTGGGCACTGTTGGCTCTAGGCTCGTACTTGACCATGCAATGATCGGAATCACAATTTTGCTCACCAAGTTCACTCACTGAGTTGTGGTTGCCTGCAATATCTCCTCTAACATCCAACTTGGAGGAACGTGAATTAGAAAGAACCGGGGACACGTAACCTTCACTGGTTTTCGATGAGCAATCGTCCATTTCGACGGGCTCCTGGCCATCTGCAACAGGAGGAGTCCAAGAATAGCTGCACAGCAGCAATCCTTGCTGATCGTTTTCTGTAAAGTCATACTCTGAGCGCAGTTTCGGCTTTTTCACTACTAGTGGATCGTGGTCCAAGAGTTTGTTGGCAACTGCCACTGATTCGTCAGCTTTCTTTTTCTTCTGAGGTGAAGCAATCAAAAATGATCCATCATTTATGCTCTTCTTCTTGTGTTTGACTTTTTTCGAAGAATTTGAATGTTTTGGCAAGTCATTTGACTGCACCCATTGGCACTTAGATCCAGAGCCACTGTCTTGTTGAGCATCAAGTTTAAGTACGAGACGACCTCCTAAAAGAGCAACATTTTCAATGTACAAAAAGCAAACTATATTATAGACATTCAGCATGAGTATTTAAAAAAACATGTGAAAATTAGGAGGAAATAAAAGCAATAGATTAACAGTTTTGTATTTTAGCAAAAATAGAAGACAACTATCAAAACCAGTTTGCTTAAAACATAGAATTTCATTCACACATGAGTTCATCAGTTGTAATGATTACATAAAATACAAATAGGTATTTTTCTTTTTTTTGATTGAAAAAGTATTTTGCACACTTGTACAAATGAATCAAAAAATAGCACATTCTAGAATTAAAATTGTTTGAGCTTGAAGTTAAGTTTTTTTTGTTAAGAAAAATGTTAAGTTTTTAACTAATTGGCATTTCCAATGCATCAGATGGAAGCTCAGGTGAAATTTTACGTAACGACAGATTCATCAGACACTGTGGTGTAGCTTTCATTATTACTTTCAATGAATGATTTGTTGAGAATGATTTGTTCAATTAATTCAACATAGCTTTTGAGCAGTGGTATTGAAAAATGTTTTACAGGTTACTGTACAACTACTTAACATATATTTTCTTGCAAGAGACTTAGTATTACAAATAAAGGGGCCACTTTTCTTTTTGCTCAAAACTTTTAAAACATTAAGATACTTAAAACTATTTAATTGAAAAGGACCTGACGTATTGTATTTGGAGACCCCTTAGTATATCACTTTTTCAATAAAAGTTTGAGAAACAGGGATTATGAATCTCTTCAGGGCCTCTCGCAATAGTGACAGTTGTGATATGGTAAATCAAACTGTGGAAAGCAGAAATAAAGCCTTACTCTACTGATCCCATGGACCACTAAAACTTATAATCTGCTGGACTGATGACTGCTTTTGTAATCCCAGACCAGTGAACAAGTGTTAATTTTGAGCTCTGTTCATATGCGCTATAAGACTTATAGATGATATAATAAATCTTATTTTATAGCTAATATAAATGTAAACAATAATTTAAAGCATAATTCATTTAATTTATAGCATAGAAGTTTTAATGTATAACAATGAAAGTACATTTATAATCAACAAACTTATATTATGAAAAAGAAAAATTTCAGCTTACCTAAAAAAAAGTTCAAACTTCCAATTGTTGATGCGGGTATATTTTCACTTTGGCTGCCCATTATTTTAGTTTCAGGCACAGCTCCACAAGGATCAGTGACTCTGCTTAGTTCTAAAAAAGTAACTGGATCTTTTGAGGGTGTTTTTTCTGTGTTTTCAGATGTAAAAACTTCACAAGATGATGCTTCCTTTTTTTCCTCCTTCTCTACAAAAGGCTACAAGAATTTTTTTTTAAAAATTAGAAATTACAATGGCTTTAAAAAGAAAAACATACTGTGTAACACAGATAACTTTAATAAAAAACAAACAATTCAGTAGGCTATTACCCTTAAAGTCAATGATAATATACTGACCTAAGCAAACAATTTATTAGAGCCATAAACAAAGTAATTCCCAGGATGGAAATTAATTCTTAAAATATTAAGATATAGTTTAAAAGAAAACAACTCAAACATATTTGTGTTTACTATGGTTTTAGAATTTACCACACATTATTAAACTTGAATATTATTTTTACATTTCCGATCCCTTCAACAATATTTAAATATACTGAAATTCATCACTAAAATTTATTGTAATAATTCCTATAATAATAATTCCTAATTCCTTTTAAAATCTTGAAGCCTAAACAGCTTCAAGCAATTTGCTTTTAATCATATGCATTGATTTTATCAAAATAACTTATTTTTCATGTTTTTACTTTTACATTTTATTTTCTTTACCACTTCTAATTAGAATTATAGACAAAAAAAAAAAAAAAAACTTTTCAATAAGGATATTAATCCGGAATTCTTTCTTCTAAACAAATATCAAGTCAATGTTTTGTAAAGTCTCAACACATGGTCTGGGAAAGATAAACAAGAGGTCAGCAAAAAGTATGGAGGGGGGATGGGGACTTAAAATATACCAATTTTAAAATGGCTTAGCCTTTTAAATTCATTATAAGATTAAAAAAGCAATTTCAATCATGTGTAATTTATCTACAAGTAAATAATGTAATTTATTTAAGCACAAGATGCTGCAATTAAGCAAAAGGCAGAATTTAACACAATTTAAGTAAATGCTTTTATGCTACAAGTAAGATAGAAAGGTACTCAGTTTTTAATATAAGTAGACTAGCTGTCAGGGCAGCTAGATTAGCTTCCTGCGGCATGTTGATGCATAATGTCCTCCCACCACCCAACTTTTACCTCATTCTGATATGATATTGATATAATTCAATTTTCATAAGATTTTAAGAGATACTACGTACGTGGCCCACTAATGCCCAAGCAGCTAGCTGCGTGGCCCGGCGTTGCACGGGCCCTTCGCGCCTTTAAAGTAGTAAAGAATGTTTCAAAAAAATACTTGCCGCCAAGGCAACTCGCTAACAGGCACTTCACGCTTTCACTTTTTTCCTCCATCAAAAAAATCATTCGAATTATTGAGATGCTTCGCGCCTTCAAAATGGCGAGGAAAGTTACAGCAAGTTCTGCTCGCTCAAGGGAAAGAAGAACATATAGATACTCAGTTTTTAATATAAGTAGATGGCTTTTTAACAAATGAATGTTTCAAAATATTACAAGTAGCTAGCGATAAAAATACTACGTAAGTGGCTCGCTTATGAGTTTCGTGTTTGATTTAGTTAAGCCTTCATTCAAAATTCTCATTATCATTGTTATTACTGTTTTATAGCAACCACGTTTTGCAACAATGGATTTCGTATTTAATCATTTATTAGGCTTAATCGCTTTAAATTTGACTACTTATTAATTGATATCTTAGCTAATTAAAATTGTATAATTATATAAATTGAATTTAATGAAGCCTGAAAAATTACCTATCTATCGGTACCTGGTTCGACTTTCAGTTCATTGGCGTTCAGGAGAAAGAAGCGTGACATAGATAGAAAGAAAGATAGTTAGAAAGATACTCAGTTTTTAATACTGTCGGCTCCGCTTAAACGAATACTATCGGTTCTAAGAAATATTATTCGATTAAATGGGGTATTCGATTAAGCAGGGATCTTTAACATTAAGTTCTACGGCATCGGTTCCGAGATATTTTATTCGTATAAGCGGGGTATTTGTTTATCCGTTACTCGATTAAATGACAGTATAAGTAGATAATCTTGAAAATTTCGAAGGTGTTGGATTTTTTTTTAAGTCTTGCATCTTATTACTAATAAAATAATGGAAAATAGTTAAAACAAGGGAAATTAAGTAGCAAAGAAAAGACATATTTGTGTGCACATAATCATGGGGAACACTTTTGAAAACTCCTTACGAATTTCTCCAGTGGGACATTTTTAAATACTTTAATTTTTCTCTAACACACAATATCATAATATTTTCAGAAATTTTTTCCGAATCCATTGACCTTAAAAATTGTAGCTATTCACTTGCTACAGCTCTGCAATATTTCAGATACCTTTACAATATTACTAAGAAGAAATAATTTACTTGAAATTAAAACCATGATACTTTGCATTACGTTATGTGTCAAGGACTTGATATTTGTTTTCATTTTCATATCTTTTATGCTATAATTAAAAACATACTTCGACTGGTGAAAGGTTATATGAACAGGAAGGAACTGGCTCATCTTCTTTTTTAACATCTACCAAGAGATCTGTAGGAATTTCTGGCTTTTCCTCAGGCAAGTCTTCAGGCTTTTCACCTTTACCCTGGTAATAATATTCAATTATGCTTCTGACTGGTTTCCATGGCAGCTGTAAAAATTAAACATTTCTCAAATTAAATTTCTTTATTTATTATGAAACATAGGATGATTATGGATTAAGTTTCAATTTCACAATGATTTGAGTTAGAATAAAATAAAATAAATAAATGAAATATCTAACAAAACATCATATAACTTCTATAGGAATTCCCTAACAAATAACATCTGATATTTCAAAGTTACATTAATTCATCTAAATCTTACATTCCTACCATTTCATGTAACTAGCAAAACTTATGGAAGCTTGACTTCACTAACACACACACAAAATGAACACTAGGGAGCACTGCCCTTGCTCACTGATGCTTCACAATCTTATTTAGTTCATGCATAGTTAAATCGTTAGCTAAGAACCTGATTAAAGTATGCCTTTTGAACTAGAACAAAATGAAAATGCCACTTCCTCAAAAAAAAAAAAAAAAAAAGAATATAGTTAAAACACAGATAAGGAAGTTAAATAAAAAAGCTTCAAAAAAAAAAAAAAAAAAAAAAAAAAAAAACAGGTCCAAATTGTTTTTGCACAACATTTCAAAGTTGCAGATCCATATTTCCCAAAGTGGCCCGCCTACAAGCAAACCCAGATAATATAGACGAACTCGCGAACGCCGTTCGCAGAAAACTTTCGAAGTTTGCAGAAAATTTTTGCATTTTGTTAAAAAAAGTTATAAATTTAGGAAGTTTTCTATCTGAAATATGTCTTGATTTTGTTCATTGTGGGGCAGTAGCTTGTTACATACGAAACTGACACATTCATTAATCATGACGGATTGACAACCAACCTCATGGTAGAACCTGCACTTCATACAACTTGATATTTTTGTTGTTGGTAGCACTTTAGGATTCAGAAGCCCACTTTTTTTTGCAGAAAATTTTAAAGAAATTATTTAAGTTTGCAGACAGTTTTACATTTTATCTAAGTCTGCCTACAAGTACACCAAGGGATCAACTTCATTCTGTAAGTAGCCCATGTCAACTAAAGACAGAATCAAGGGAGGACAGGATTCAAAGGGAAATTTTGGAGATAAATCTTCTAAGCTTCAAAACTTTTTTTTTTTTTTTTTTTTTTGAGTAAAGAGAAAAGGACTTAAAATAACTATATCACCTTTCAAAATTTTACAATGTTCCCTTCTGAGATATTCTCTTGGTTACATGGACTAAAAATCGGGCATTTTATAAGTACTACAAAGCACCAAATGAAATATTAACTTATGTACAAGCATAACACTCTCTTACTTAAAAAGAGTACAAGATTTCATATTACAAAAAATAAACTCTGCCAAAATGAGTATTTATTGTTCTAAAATTTTTTTTAAATAAAGATCTCTATTTTGCAGAAAAAAAATGAATCTTCTGTTTTGGTTATTTTTTCAGTATTCAATATTGACTGGTGCCATTATATGTAATTTTACTCTCAACAGAATGAATACCTATCATGACAACAGAAGTGATTACTTAAAATTGACCAATTACTTATATTTTATTTTATTTTCAAAGCTAAAATAATAACATTTTTCACCGGACTTCAAGGTGACAGGTGCAATGATCTCTCAATATCTTTGACAAACTTCTTTTTGTATACAGAGATAAATAACCAAAGAATATCGAACTTTTCACACAATCAGCAAAAAAAAAAAAAATTTTTTTTTTTTTTTTAAACAAACTTACAAACTCCTTCTTAATTGCACAGAAATTCTTCCCACAGGCTTCCAATGCTTGAGCAAATAATTGAGCTTCAGATGGTGACCAGTCATTGGCAACATTGGTTTTAGATTCAGATTCACCAGATGATGATGGTTTCGGCACTTGGCAGCCATCATCATGATGACAGGGATGATGAGAAGCAACGAATTCAGACTGAAAAAGAGTTGTAACAATTAGACCCATAGGGGGGTTTACATAAAGAGTTTGAATAGAGCTTTTACCATAAAAAAGACTTTTTAAACAAAAATACTCAAAATGTGGCAAAAATAAATAAAAATAGTTAGCAAAGAATTCCTAATAATAACAATGCTGTATTAATATCAAATACAACTATAATGAATACTTCTTCAGGCTTTCACGGCCGGCGTCAATATGAAGAGGTATTTCCGGGCTTATAGGCCGTGGTCGATGAGAAAAATGAGTCCCAAACGTTTCGTCGGACACTGTGGTCGACATCATCAGTGAGTAGTTTGCTGAGACTGATACGCTAGCTTCGGCCGCTCGGGTATTTAAGCAAACTGCTGATGGCGTGTTGGCTCCTGATTGGTTGCTGTTTCTTCGGCCTCTGGAGCGTTCTGGATTCTGGATGGATTTTCCGGAATGGGTGAGCTGTCTGTTTCTGGACCGTTATGGCGAGCGGATCTAAGGACGGAATGCCATATTTTCGGTAAATTGAAGTTCTCTTCTTTTCTATTGAAGTTACGCGGATGCTTGAAAATTTCTATTGCTTCGCGATGAAGACGGGCATAGTAATGGGATGTTGTGGCCAGGATTTCTGTGTCTTTAAATTTAATGTTGTGGACTCCTTCCTGTTGGCTGTGTTCGGCCACTGCTGACTTCTCATAGTGTCCTAACCGGCAATGACGTTCGTGCTCGGAAAGGCGTGTCCTGATACTGCGCTTCGTGGTTCCAACATAAACGGATCCGCACGAGCACGGAATTTTGTAGACTCCTGACGCAGAGAAGGGGTCACGGGGTCCTTCACCGGGCGATAGTAGTTCCTTAGTTGGTTGGTGGGAGTGAAAACAGTCTTGACGTTGTGTTTCTCCAGGAGTTTCCCGAGCCGGTCTGTAATCCTGTGCAGGTACGGCAGGAAAACTTTTCCTAATGGCTCAACTGGTGTAGTATCCTGTACATTATTTTGGGTCCTCCTGGGGTGGAGGGCTCTTCTAATTTCCTGTACTGTAAACCCGTTCGCTTGAAAAGCTTGTTCCAGATGTTTCTGTTCCTCCTTTAATTTTGTTGTCTCGCAGATTCTTTCTGCTCGCCGAGCAAGAGTTTTGATTACCGCCATTTTTTGTCTCGGGTGGTGGTTGGAGTCTTTTTGAAGATATCGGTCCGTGTGGGTGGGCTTCCGATACACCTGGTAACCAAGTGTCCCGTCTTCCTTTTTCGTCACAAGCACGTCAAGGAAAGGAAGCTGACTGTTATTCTCTTTCTCCATGGTAAACTGTATGTTGGGATGAATGTTGTTCAAGTGTTGAAGAAACAAATGCAGGTCTTCTTCACCGTGGCGCCACACTGCGAAAGTGTCATCAACGTAACGGAACCAAACCTCGGGCTTCTTTTTGGCGGATGCAAGGGCCTTCTGTTCGAAAAACTCCATGTAGAAGTTGGCGATGACGGGACTCAAGGGGTTCCCCATAGCAACTCCATCCCGTTGCTCATAGAATTTTGCGTTCCACTGGAAATACGTGGTCGTCAGGACGTGCCGGAATAGGTTTCCGATGTCAGGAGGAAAAAGTGGAGTAATCAGGTCCAGGGAGTCTTCAACTGGGACTTTTGTGAAGAGCGAGACGACGTCAAAACTTACGAGCAAATCAGAAGGCTGGAGGGAGACTGACTTGATTTTTTGAACAAAGTCACTGGAATCTTTGACAAAAGAGGACGAAGATCCAATATACGGTTTCAGGAGGCCTGTGATGTATTTAGAAACTTCATACGTAGGTGAACCAATGGTGCTGACTATAGGTCGGAGGGGAACTCCAGATTTGTGGATCTTTGGTAATCCATAGAGTCTAGGAGGGAGAGCTTCTGATTTCTTTAGGTTGTGTTGTATTTCAAGGGGGATTGACGAGTCCTTGATGAGTCTGTTTGTTTCACGAAGAATTTTGGCCGTTGGATCTTTTGGTAGGATCCTGTAGATATCGGGGTCTAACAGTTCTTCGATCTTGTTCTCGTAGTCCTCGGTGTTCAGGACGGTTGTGGCATTTCCTTTGTCAGCGGCTAAGATCACAATATCCCGATTGGACTTCAGCTGCATCAAAGCACGTCTTTCTTTTGTTGAGATGTTGCTCTTTGGTGACTTGGCTCGTTGTAAGATTCTTGATGCTTCCCTTCGGATATTCTCCGATAAGTCATGTGGAAGTTTGTGGAGACCGGCTTCAATGTTTGCGATGATGTCTTCGACCGGAATAGACTTAGGAACAACCGCAAAGTTGCCACCTCTTTTTAGCACGGATATCTCATCTGATGAAAGTTGATGATTCGAAAGATTAACCACCGTAAAAGTTGCCACCTCTTTTTAGCACGGATATCTCATCTGATGAAAGTTGATGATTCGAAAGATTAACCACCGTAAAAGTTGCCACCTCTTTTTAGCACGGATATCTCATCTGATGAAAGTTGATGATTCGAAAGATTAACCACCGTTAAAAAAAAATTTTCAAGCATCCGCGTAACTTCAATAGAAAAGAAGAGAACTTCAATTTACCGAAAATATGGCATTCCGTCCTTAGATCCGCTCGCCATAACGGTCCAGAAACAGACAGCTCACCCATTCCGGAAAATCCATCCAGAATCCAGAACGCTCCAGAGGCCGAAGAAACAGCAACCAATCAGGAGCCAACACGCCATCAGCAGTTTGCTTAAATACCCGAGCGGCCGAAGCTAGCGTATCAGTCTCAGCAAACTACTCACTGATGATGTCGACCGCAGTGTCCGACGAAACGTTTGGGACTCATTTTTCTCATCGACCACGGCCTATAAGCCCGGAAATACCTCTTCACAACTATAATGCTTTACATTTTTTGAAAAAAGTTATAAAACATACTGAAACAACTTCGTGAACAGTTTAGGAAGTAATTTTCTGTTCCTTTATGAAAAAAAAACTGATTATAAAGAGAGCACTCAATTAAAATAGAATTGATGCAAAAAAAATTTTAAAACACTATGAAAGATTCTCATAAAAAGCATTATTTATCGTTTCTCATCTTTTAAATTTCTTATACATAATAAAAATAATTGATAAGTTAAAATGAGGAAAAAAAATGAAAGCAACAGTAAAAAGTTTGAAGTTAAAGCTACAAAAACTATTTTAGTTTAACAAACAAAATAAATAATAAATATTATTAATACTATAAATAAATAAAGAACAGCAGTAACAAGCACGTAAAACAACAAAAATTAGAGGATATTATTTTTTATAATTTCTTTTCTGAATTAAATCACCAATTGCAATGAATAACTGCCAAAAAAATATAGTTTTAAATAATATTTTTATAAAAAAACAATTTAATGACAATATCTTTCAAGATGAATTTAACTGAAACATACCAATCCTTTGATAGCTGACTGTAAAGAACTGTCTGATTTTTCAGCATTTTTTGGATTATCAACTGCTTTAGCAAACAATCCAATACCCCTGAAATTAGACAATCTTAGTAAAATTATTTTCATAAAGTGTGGGGAAAAGAAAATATAAGAACAATTTATTTAATCTGGCTATACATAAATGTTACAAATAAAATGTTACACATAAATGTTTGTAAAGTCAAACATTACTATTTTCAAAAAATATTTTCAGTGTGAATTAAAATTGAACAAAGCTGGATGAAAGTAGAAATAAAGTACCTCTGGAAAATGTTTATTTCCGATTTACACAACATGACATAGCATCTAAACTTGCTTTTGAATAGAGCGCAACTGTTTAAACCGGTTGGCAGATTAATGACATATGCGGTTAGTGCCTGTAATGTGTTTTTATTTACAATCAAAGCGATGTAGACCTATTAGAACACACATGGTTTAGTCAACGGGTCAATCCGTAGCTCTATTCAAATCCAAGTTAAGTAACATCACTTTAAAAGCCATTAAAATAATGAAATATAAATTTTCATATGAAAGAAAATTGCTCTAAAACTATTTAACTTTAAACTATTTAACAGGTTTTTTTTTCGGGGGGGGGGGGGTTAGTGTTCTACTACTTTCATATTTTTACTTAAGTGGAGGGGCAGCAACTGTAAGCATTGTCGGAGGCAAAAACCTATTAGCACCAGTCTTGAATAAAATATTTTAATTCAGGACACTTCAACTGAAAATGTCCAAAATATTTTAGGCTACAAACACCTAAAAACAATCTCCATGATTGCCTAATTTTTTTTATGATACAGTTTTATATTTTCTATATCATTAAGTTTACATTGAACTAATTTCTCATTACTAGTTAATGCATTTACTATTTCTTTATAGAAAAAAATAAATAAATGAACTGATAAAATAATTATAAAAATAACTGAAAATTCATAATACAATATGCAGGAATTATTGAGATGCTTGACAGTTCTTCCTTGTTCATAATTTGTAAAACATTTTGAAAAGGGCCATGCACTGCAATACATGAAACCCATATTTGAATTATCTGAAAAACAACCTGAATAATAAAATCAACAATTTTAAAAACTAAAAGGCTTTTTTTTTTCTCCTTCTTTCTTTCTTTTTTTTTCTCTTAGTGAAAAAAATAGATTAAATGGCCTATTTGGTGATGATGTGTCAATGAAACACATGTTGCCACAAAAATAAGTATAAAGAAGAAAACTACACTGACTCTGCAGATTGACACACCCATAGAAAAGAAGGTTCAGCATAAAAAGTTAAACATAAAAGCAACAATGCCAAAGGTTCATCATAGAAATCTAGTAAATATAAAAGCTACAATGCCAAGTCTACAGTGAAAGTTAAACTCTTTAAAGAATGTTTCTAAATAAAGTGAATAGCACTAACTTTGCCATAGACAAGTATTGCTCAATTTCTTGGTCAGTTAGCTGATCTGGTTTCCATTTTATAGTTTCCAGATCCTCACATTTTCTTCCATCTTTCTCTCCTGTAACAAGAAAACAATCACAATGTTTTTGAATGATCGGTATAACTTAACATAAAACATACTGAAGTAAACTTGTTTAATGGTGAAACTTGACAAAGTGCTACGGTAAAAAGAGAAATCTTTTACAAGTTCATTAGACTTTTGAACAAAAAACATTTTATTTGGGCACTGAAGTCAGTGCCATGGACTCCAGAACTGGACTGTATTTGCACTTTACATATGAATTTTTTTCCTTTCTTTTTTGGAGAAAAGACAACTATGAGTCAAACATTGACTTGGAAAATTTCACCCAATTAGAGGGAAAAACAACATGACCAAATTAGCCTCCAAAACATAATTAAAAATTTTTTTAAATGTACTTTTTTCCTCCTCACCTTACCTTTCAGCAATGTCTAAAAATGCAAAACAAAACATAGTTCGCACATTATTCTTTGCTTAAATTATAGAAACATTTTTAGAGCCCATTCAAGTAGGGGGCACAAGGCAATTGCTCCATTCCCCCTTGCAATAATCTGGGACTGTTTTGTCATGAAAATGAATGATACAGGATCTATTAAGAAACATGAATAGTAACAGATTTTAGGAGGAGGGGCAGTGGGCCCGGATCCCTCCCAAAGGGATAAAAATAATTTTACTACATATTTAATGCTGAATTGCTTTTTAATTTCTCCCTAACAAAGGTAAAAATTTTTAAGCTATGTCTTTAAAAAGAGCTCATGCACAGCATATTTGAATAATATCACTTTGGTTTGATGGGAACAATATGGCAATCAGTGGTTAGTCATTGTAAAAGAATACATAAAACTCAGGCGTTGCAAAATCAATCTACTTATATTAAAAACTGAGCATCTTTCTGTCTATCTATGTCCTGCTTCTTTTTCCTGGATAGTTTCGCAATTTTTCAGGTTTCATTAGTTTTAATTTACATCAGATTTGATAAAAGGATTCTGAAGAAATTGAGAAAAATCTTCAAATTTTTGCTCAAATTTAAAGCACTTTGTCCTAAATGATTAAATATAAAATACATTGTTATTAAATGTGGTTGATATGAAATAGTAATTACAATGATAATGAGAATTTTGAATGAAAGCACAACTGAATCAAAGATGAAACTCATTAGTGGGTCATTTTTATCGCGAGGAACTTTTTGAGATATAAATTAGTTGAAAAGTCATCTATTCATATTAAAAACTGAGTATTTATCTTTCTACGTCCTGCTTCTTTACCCTGAACGCCAATAAACTGCAAGTCGAACTGGGTGCCGATTGATACGTAATTTTTCAGTCTTTATTAGTTTTAATTTACATAATTATAGATTTTAATTATCATGCATCAATTAAATTTTTTCCAACCTATTTTCTCCTCCGGAGCGACTGCGAATTGTTGAAACAAGTTATCTCTAATGACAAAAAATAGTCGAAGTCACATGATCTCTTCACAGATCAAGAGAAATAAACATAGGAGAGTGCCAATACTTGCTTTACGCTCTCCAGCACTCGATTCGAATAGATTAATTTGTTTTTTAGTGTCTCTGTACAGGAAAAATGCATTGCTAATTCATGACTTTTAAGTCTTCATTAGAACATAATTTTTGTTCGTATGTATGTTTTTTTTTCTTTTTAACTCTTCCGAAATGACTTTAAAAAAGTCTTTTGGGCATTTTGGCCCATGTAGAAAAAGATGGGAAATCAAGAAGTATTACTAAACACTAGCTGCGTGGCTTGGGGTTGCAGTTAGTGTTTTGTAAACAAAGTCTGAACAAAAAATGCGAAATCCTTTGCATTATAAGGGATAAAAGTAGTTACCTTAAAAACCTTTATTAGGGCATGCCTTGCGGTTTTACCCACGTTAATAATACAACAGCCTATTAAAAAACTATTTTAATTAGATCACGCTATGATATGAATATGATAAATATAGGTAAAATATTGCATGGGGAAACTCAAAAATAAGAGAACCTTTGGAGAAAAAAAATTGGTAAGACGCCAAGTATTATAAAATATTCAAGTTCTCTAACTTTTTGTTCAGAGGTAGCCTGTGCGACACCGGGCCAAGCACCTAGAAGAACATAATATCATGATTCATTCATTGATTCATATGTGATGGAAAAAAGTTCTGATTTCATTTAGATAATGTTTTGTTTTTTATCATATTGACACTGTTTCTACGTAATACTGTGCATTATTTACTAATTAGGTTAAATAATATTGAATAATTTGACATACGGTTTAATAGTTGATGGGCGAAAATGTTGAAAATGATTTTTTGTGCTGTCCCAAAAACCCCAAAAGCAGAATACTGCTAAATTTGGAACGTACGTTGCAGAACAGATACTTGAACTGCAGAAAAATTCTGTCCAAATGTGAGGGAAAATTCCGAACATTTTTCTGCAGAAAGTCAGTTTTTCTGCTATTAGTTTTTGTAATTAAAGATATATATATATTTTGCAGAAGCTCAGCACAATTTCTGTAAATTTCTCCAAATTTTCTTGCAAATTAAGCTTATTAGGCAAAAAATCAAAAATTCCATTTTTTTGTAAGACTGTGTACTGAACAAATAAACAAATGTTCCTTTCACAGACCTGTATGAATAAGTTTTTAAAAAAAGGTCATGTTACTACACTCGCATAGAGTTTGAAGTACTTGCAGAAGAATTTCGGTCAAATGATTTTATGTTGCAGTACATCACAAAGTATTGCTTTGGGGCCAAAAACTATTTCTGCATCCGGCCTTGTACTTGAATATACACACACAAGTATTTCATTAGCTAAAATTAATTTTTCACAACACTAAAATATTGAACAGTTACCTGGTTTTAAAAGAGGAGGAATCGAGGCTTGGTATTGCCGACCAACTCTTATTCTATTTCTATTCTTATTTTTGGCCTCATAATCCCAATATGAATCAAATTCAGCATCTACAAAAACGGATAAACATATTACAATCTCATGGGTAGGGGGAGGGTTATAAATATAAAAGGGCTAAAGATAAAAAAAAAACCTACAAATAAATAAAATGAACAGCTTTTTAGCATAGTCCGCAAATATAGTGACATTTGAATATTTGGCATAAAATGTATGATCATTGATCAATTAAAGCTATAAGTGATTTAGGGGGTAAGTAAAAAAATACATTTTAACAGATTGTATTGGATGATTGGATCTTTAAAAAAATATATCAAAAGAAATAAATCTTACAAAGCTTTTATGATCTTCTAATTCACGTTAAAAAAGCTAATTACTATCCACTGTATGCCATGCATCAATTCATGATTTCTAAGTTAGTTTAAAAAATTATGTTTTATCAAATTCTGACAATTATTAGTAAGCAATCAGGGCACTAGCGAAAAAAACAAAAATAAAATAATTATAAAAATGCTGAGAGAAATTACATAACTATGTTCAATTTCACAACATTAAATTCATTAAAAGTATTGACAATTACTTCTTAGCACTGGCATAAATCACTAACACATATCATATGATACAATCATATTATACAAATACAAATGTGACGACCAGCAACAGGCTCTAGGCCCAACAGGGCTGGTCCTAGTCAAATTATAGACCCCAATGAAGATCAATGGCCCTCTTAAAGCTATCTACTCCCTTGCTCCTTACTGCCTCTTCCGGTAAACTATTCCAAGTTTCCACTACTCTGCTAAAATAGTAATTTTTCCAAATTTTCAGGTTAGCCTGAGATTTAAACAGCTTATAACAATGACCCCTTGTCCTGCTTTCCGTGCCAAAGTTTAACAATATAACATCTTTCATTTTGATGAATTTAAACAACTGAATCATGTCCCCTCTGATTCTCCTTTGCTCAAGACCATACATGTTAAACATTCTAAGTCTGGAATCATAGTCT
>JAXGGA010015256.1:0-29698 GCA_038373865.1 Uloborus plumipes
GGAAACCACACGATCTGCAGTCATTAGCAGCTATCTTTTCATTCAATTGTTGCTATCACTTGCTCCGAGGCCAGCGGAGAGAAGAAAGAGTCGTCCGTAGGGGGTCTCACAGCAGGGGTCTTTTGCTACCAACCACCCCTATGTTCTCTTAAGTGGGCCGGATTCGGCCGGCCTCGGCTCTAAGCTACAAAGCCGGTATCGGCCGGAGCCGGCTTTAAAGAGTTAAGTAAACAACGACTTTACTTGCGATTAAAATGCTCTCACAAAAATCTTTAAATATTGAACTCTTGTCAGTATTGTGGTAATTATACGTAAGTAAATGAACGTTTGTAAGAAATCATAGCTAACTATGAGAATCGAAAAATTTACTTAAAAGCAAATATCTCAGATAGTTATGTTTTTTTTTCTTTAACTTTTATTTACTTTTTGCACAAGGAAAATTTTTACCGTGAGCGAGCAAAAATTTCTGAGGACCAGTAAATTTTTTCTCCCGATCGGTACCGGTCCGCCGGTTGAGAATCGTTGATCTAAACTAGTGGTTCTCAACATTTTCACTAATGAGAACTAGTTGGTACCCTACTGATTCCATAGCGAACAGATGTAAGAGAAAAATTATTTTTACAACAGTTATATTAAGTGAGATGGTATAAATCCAAAAGTTTTCTTTGATGAATTTATTAAAAATGATGCAGATTAATTTTCATTGTTATGCATGGATCACATGAAAACTGCGTGCGGACCACAGGATGAGAAACAAGTTCATCTAAATAGTATTATGGGGGAAAAGAGAAAGACAACGAACGGAAGACAGACAGAAAACCATTTAGTTACTTAAGGTAACTTTGAGCAACAATTTCTCTATTTTAAACTGCTGCATCACTGACATTCTAAATGTTTTCGAGTATTTCTTGGCATAAAAAGGAAGAAACACTCTTAATTGATGTGTAGCTATAAAAAAAAATAAGAAAACATAGTTATTAAATAAATCGAAAAGGAACTCTAAAGAAAGAGATGCAACGAAAAGGGAAATAGAGGAAAAATAGTGTTAATTCCCCTATTGCTAAAGTTCATTTTATAGTCACATTTTCGTTAATCGATCAATTAACCAATAACCTTCAAAACAATTTTGGTTACTAAAAAATTTAAAAATGTTAATTTATGAAACATCACAGCATTTTTACCGGGGGAAGGAGGAAAGACTATTTTATTACGTAGGAAGAGCGGCTAAAGTGCGTAGAAAAACGCGAGCTGTGCTTCTAAAAAAAATAAACGATTAACGAAAAACTGTTTAAACTTAACACAAAGTAAATAGTTTAAAGGAAAATATTTAAAAATGAAAATAATATTTCATTTTCTGTTTCAACTTTAATGTTCTTTTAAAGCATGTCAACAGATATATTATTTAAAAGATAGCTTTAATTTTCTTTCAAGATGATTAATAATAATTGGAACTAAATAAAAATTATATAATAAGAGGCAAGGCCGTATTTAAAGGGTGGGTTTTTAGTAGAGATGGAACGAAGCTTCGGCCGAGCCGAAGCTTCGGCCATTTTGCCGAAGCTTCGGTCTGGCCGAAGCATGAGTTGTGATTCGGCCGCTTCGGCTGCTTCGGCCTGAAATTTATGTAGCAAATTTTCTGTTACAATTATTATCATATAAGATAGTCTTTTCAACTCAAAATTCTTCCTCATGATAAAGTATAATAGAAATTTATATTCAATTAAAAATATGTGCGTATTGAACATTTGAAGCCAGAATGCATTAAATAATTAATAAAATATTTATTAACAATATGTTCGTTTAAACATTACATTTCGTTATATTTGTTCAAGAAAACTTTAGTTTTAAAATAAAAGCTATATAAATATACTGCATTGAGTATTTTTCAATGATTTCTAGCTTTGAAACTTTGAACAACGGTAATGGTTCTTATGTGTACAAGGGCAGATGTGCAACTATTATGCATCCTGAATTACTTTCTTTTAAAATTTTATATTTTTTGAAATTTATTGGTACACAATTTCAGTTTTTTTAAAGAGATGCATTAATCTATCAAACTTATTATGTATTTCATTGATTAAGATTCTAAACAACAAAATCAGGATATAGTAAAACAAATAAGTAATAGTTAATACATAACTTAAAGCTACATCTTATTTATTTATTTTTGTATAAATCAAAATATGAGGAAGGGGTCCAATCCATTAGTAGCACACATCCACCCAAGATCCGCATTTTAAGTATTTATAATTAAAAAAGAATAAATTCTGATTAGTTGATTAACTTTAAAAAAGATTCGTCATTTATTCTTGAATTAATAGAATAATACCTGCTCATTTGTCACACAACTTAGAATTATGATGCAAAAAAACCAATGTCTCAGCATTTTTAGGCAGAATCCTACTTCTTTTCTTCTCGTATACATTACCAGCTTCGGAAAACGTTCTTTCACTGAATACACTGCTACCTGGAGCAGATAAGTAGCGTTTGGCCAATTCTGATAATCCTGGAAAAATTGTCTTACTTTCCATCCACCAATTCAGTGGGCAATTTTTCCTATTGAAGTGTGGCTTGTTCATGTACAGTTCTAGCTCTTTTTCTTTAGTCAACGAAAGTTCTATTACTTGTGATTCATTGCTTGTAATTTCCAAAACTCAACCTTGGAATGAATAGTTTCTTTGAACTTGTGACATTATTAAATAATCCTCTTAAAATAAATACCAAATGAAAGCCAAGTAAAAAAGAATGCATGATACTATTTTTTCGAATTCACCAAAAACTGAAGCATTTTGCACTAAGAATATTAAGATATTTATAATATATAACACAACGTAAATAGAAGTAGATTGGGTAGTTCTATGGTATAATACATGATCATATCAGTTGTTTTATTATAAGACATCAACTGAACTGCAGACTGAGCTTTTCATGTTCCAAGTAGAGCTTCCTACTACTAATTTGCAATACAAAAATAGTAATGTCGTCTTTTCTTGTACTAGCAGTACAAAGCAAAACAAAACAAGAAAACTTTTAATTAGTGAAATTAATTTAAGAATGACTCAGTAAGCTGAAAATGTTGCGTAATACTAAGAACATTAAAATAAAAACAACCAAAATAAAAATAAACTTTAATTAATGAAATCAATTTAAGAATGCTACAGTAAGCTGAAAATATTGTGTAACGCTAAGAATTAAGAATATTAAAACATATGGAGAAAAGTATAAAACTCTACGCATTTATTATGCGTTTAATCCAAAAACTTCAATATGTGCGCCAGCCGAAGCTTCGGCCATTAGTTAGCCGATGCTTCGGTATTCGGCGCTTCGGCCAAATGCTGCTTCGTTCCATCTCTAGTTTTTAGGGTTCAAACTTCCTCCGAAAATTTTCAAAACTATTCCAGAAGCCCTTATTTTGCTGAAAAACAATTTAAGTACAATCTTATTTTTAATTTTCGTATTTACTTTTCAATTTCATTTGAGAAATGAAATTATCATTTTTTAATGATAGTAGAAATTAATTGATTTATCTGCAGTATTTATCTTTATTGAAGTTTTTGAAAACAAAATTTCATACACAGCAGGGGCGAAGATGCTTTGTACAAACAGCATTTTTTCCTTCATTGGAAAGATATGTTATTTTATTTTTCATCTTAATGCCCCTTAAGCATCTACCGCAACAAAAAGCAATAGAATATGAAATCAAATTTTATTTATCATATAGATTTCAGGAGAAATGTGTTGGTAAAACCCTCCCCGAAACAATAGTCTGGTTACGGCCCTGTTAAGAGGATTCCCCCCCAAAACCCCTTCAAAAAATTTTTCTTCAGAGCAACTCACTTGAAAACTAGTTATTAATAAAAATAAACTTTTGCAGTATCAGTAATGCCCTTTTCTTTTTTTTTTTTTTTTTGCATTGACAATGACTTGTTTCTAAGAAACAAAAATTTTACCCTATATTGTAAGAGTTCTATTTCCAAAAATTTCAACCCCCCCCCCACTTTTTTTTCACGTTTAACCTATAATTTTTAACTTGTAAACAGTCTTTAAGAACCTTAGTTTCAAACATATTGTCTTATGGTCCTAATGACCAGCACGCTTACCCAGTGGCGTAGCTAGGGGTTGGCAGGAGTGGCTCTTACCACGGGCGCAGCATTTCATTTCATTTCACACCTCCAGTGTCCCCCGTACCTACCACAACTCGTGGTTTAACCGGGATAGGACCCTGAAGAGCGCTCTGTTCTTTTTGAACCAGACCAAGGGCCGAGCAAACCCTTGGCCCAGCACCCCCACAGGTATCGTTTCATGTGGAGGACTTTGTGACCACGACATTTTTAACGTCTCCCTGCCACCATTAATCAAGACGGTGGATCTTTGATCGGCTGGGATCGAACCCGGGTCCCTCCGGTCACGAGTCCGACGCCTTACCGATCGGGCTACCACGGCCCGCGCCCCCATGCTACAAGACAAACCACACAAAATGCATAAAAACTTTGCTTTGGTAGATTTCGGTTGGATATACTGATGTTAGCTTAAATCTATCTGGCACGATAGAATTTAGTTATATGGGGTTTGAAGTCTGTATAATAAGCTGATCTGAAATCGCCGCTTCCTTTCCGCTTGTTTCTAGCCGTTTTTTCACAATATCACTTCAACTTATCAATTACATACTATACTTCGGAAATAACGCTCTACGATTTTAAAAATCGGCGAGCTTTTGTTGAAAACATGCAATTTTACGATGACAGAAAATAACTGCTCTGTTCCTAATAATTTTTCTGTGGCAAAAACTAGCGAGAGAAAAATATGTATTTATCAAAAACGGGAGGTGGAGGTTTCTAAAAAACGACTAATGCAAATGTCACGATTTTAAAAATGTGTAACATTAGTTGAGAGAGCCATTAAATGAAGATTCTAAAAATGAGTAAGACAAGTACAGCGGCGCGCGATTTTGAACAAGCAACGTTTTCAAACACTGTTTGTGCTTTGATGGCTCAGTATAGAAGGTTAGAAGGTTCCAAAAAAAAATTTGATAAATAAACCTTTTTTTAGTGAGTTTCGATTTTGTATTTTGGCATTTTTTTCTGTTTTATATGTATTTTATATGAGGAAGTGCTCTCACTTCTAAACTATATATAGCACTACTTTGTTCTTTATACTCATTACCGTTTTAGTATTATTGTGGGAGGGATTGGGCTCGATTTGTAACCACGCCAGTGCAATATGTTTTGTGCTCTTTTTAATGTCAAAATAAATAAAAATAGCTATGGTTTCTCATTTATTACTAAACAAGGAAACGCCAAGTGAATGTTGAGGGAAGCTGCGTGTACTCTACGTTACTTCATTGGAGCAAGCCACCTTTTTTCTAAAACGGTACATAAATGTATGTGCTAATCAGTTTTTTTTTTTTGTCATTCTCAGTTTGGAGCACCGTTATTGTGGTAACCGCCAAAACCTTCCCTACTATTGACCCATGTTTGTATACGCTGTATTAAAAAAAAAAAGAAAAAAATCAAGAAAATATATCTGGTACTTTCTTAAAGCCAGGGAGGGAACAATTGCCTATCCTAACTCACCTCATATATATTTTTATTTATTTTTTTATTATTATTATTACATATACTAATATTAATAACATTAATATTAGTATTAAATAACGGCGGGTCTCTGGAACATTTTAAATACTTAGAATGAAAAGTATTTATTCATAAAAATAATCGAAGGTCTAAAATAGCGAACTTTTATTTTGCCTGTATGCAAGGCGTCGTATTTATTAATCCAATTTCAGATTTATTATGCTTTTTATATTTTCTTTGATTTCCTTATTACAATAGAATTAATGCTTTGATTCTTATTAAAAATGAACAAAGTATGTTTATTTTATACATTCTTCTAGTGTTTTAAAACAAATACTATTTAAAATAAAATATGTGATGTGGAAAAAAAAAAAACACTGTATTCAATAACGAATTACAAGAATTATTTGTTTTTTGAATTTATGGGAAATGATGGGGAAAGGTAGGAACGCCCAGAAATAAAATTGTTGGAAAGACAAAATTCTCAAATTGAACAAAAACTTGTAAAAAATAAACTTGAATTTAACCCAATTATACGAACAAGCAGACATATCATGCACATATAGCATGAGGGAGAACACTGAGTATCTTTAAAAATGCTGAAAGAAAGAAAAAAGTTGCTACAGTATCTGCAAATATTTCGAATAAATAAAATTCATGGAGTAAGGATATTTTTGGAGGTCACAATGACCTCCCATCAGAGCGACCTTTAGGGGGGGCGCAATTTTTTAACTTCGCCACGGGCGCTGGGCCCCCTAGCTACGCTACTGCATGTTAATTATGATTGGACACACTTTGGGAAAGGCTCTGAGAGAAATATGTTTCCAAAATGGCGCCTTGATGGATGCAATTTTGGGAACCACTGCCTTGTGTGCTATTTTAAATTTAATTAAAAACAAAAAAAAAAAAGCTCTTAATGCCCCGATAGCGATATCAAACGTAAAATAGTGTAGGAAAAAAATCTCATTCAGTGTTTTCTTCCACCTGATTACTCAGAGGGAAAAAAAGAAAAAAGATTATCTTATGTTCCGAAAGGTGAAACTAACATGACGAAGATTTAATATCAAATTTTTGTTCTAGAGAGAAAAAAAAAAAAAGGTTTCTGCATCGGAAACTGCTGACATTGAATTCTTGTCGTTCTCTTTTGCTTTGAAATGCAGGCTAAAAACAAACAACCGGTCAGCAGCTTTTCAATAACCCCTCCTCAAAGACAGAGATAAAAATGTTTCTAGAGGCTTTTATTCATAGTTCTACGAACTGTTGTGACGATAAACATTTCTCGTCTGTGATGTAAACGTGTAATCATGAGCACGTGTCGAAAATAGAATTTAAAAACTTTTGAGGCATGAAAATCCCAGCCACTGTGTGATGAAGATGATTAGAAATAATTTTACATCTGTAGTAGGGTGGGCCGGAAATGACTTTTTTTTAATTTCGATGATGTGATTGGTATTGCGGAAAAGGTGCCATTTGGGGAGTCAAAGTGCACAGAAAAAATTTGAAATTTTTTGGTTAATTTCTTGATATGCGGCAATCGCTTTGAAGTTTGGAAAAAAATGCAGTTTTTTGAGATTTCTAGGAAATTATTTTCAAAAACTTTTTAGCTCCCAGCTTTTTAAAATGCATTATATGGGACAGCCAACGTAGTTATTTCATATAAGTACGGCGAAAACTGCGTTTTAACGTTTTGACAAAATTTAATTTAAAACGTTGAAAAAAAACAGGAAATTGCAAAATTTTCTTGGCATTTTTGGAAAAGGAAGGAATTATACCACAGGCCTCAAAATTTTTATGGAATTTCTATGCGTCAATGGCACATTTTCCGCCCTACCAGTTGTCGAACATAGAAAAATAAAATTTTAGTTAATTTGCTAAACTGCATTTTTTCTAAACTTCAACGGCATTGCAGCAGATCAAGAAATGGACCAAAAAATTTCAATTTTTTTTCTGTGCACTTAGCTCCCATAATGGCACCTTTTCCGTACTACCCATCATATCATCGAAAAAAAAAATAATAATAAAAGTCATTTTCGGCCCACCCTAATGTATAGGTTGGTGAGCCTAACATGCCATAATTAGTAAAGCTTGTGGTTTGCATTGCATAGAATTTATATATACCGCAGAGGTGCAGCGAAATATTCCATAAGTTTTCAATTTTTACTAATAAATAGTTTAAAAACAAAAGCTAGTAACATACATTTGACACCAATTTTACTAATTCTTATGCAGAACGACCAATTAAATCCAAGTGGGAGTATGTCGACTGCAATATGCAAATACGCAGCCGGCAGAGGACGGCGTTTGTTCACAAGACTATAAAAGACTACAGGGGTGCCCATCCCCCCCAAGCTCAATGGCGAAAATCCCCCCCCCCCCCAAATTTTTCACAACCCTCTTGTGCTTTTTATTTTTTATTTTACCCCTCTTTTTTATTAAATATATTTTTTTAATATTATTTATTTATTTAAATATTTATTTATTTTTTAAATATTATTTCTTTATTTTTTTAAATTATGACTATTATTTTTTTATTTATTAATTTTTTGAAAGTGCTAATTATGCGCGAAATAGAATCACTTTTGTTCTCTTCCAGGCACAACGGAAAGGAAATAAATAAATAAAAAATACACAAAGGAAATAAATAAATAAAAAATTATAATAACGAAATAAAAAAAATAATTCAATAAAAAAAAATAAATGAATAATTTTTATTTAAAAAAATCAGCAAATAATTTAAATTAAATAATAAATTAATGAATTAGATAAATATTAAATTAGTTTTAAAAATCCCTCCCCCCCCAAAAAAAAATTTTGATGGCGCAACTTGCGCCATAATCCCCCCCTGTGGGCACCCCTGAAAGACTATAACATTTTTACTCGTAATTCAAATCGGTCAGTTGATCAGCTGGTGAGATATTCGTCCAGCTAAACGGCAAGCGCCGTATATGTTCCCTTCGAACCAAGCGTGTTCAATTTAATTTATGTAATTCTGCATGTAACTATTTAATTTGATGTAATATAACCTTTTTACGAATGCCATTAGATTTAATTTGACTTACACACTAACTCTACATTCAACCTACATACCAACACCAAGTTATGACCACCGTTTTCCCCTGTCAAACACCACTTTTTGTTGATAGCTCCCACTTTTTTTTAAGACTAGTTTTCGACAGTTTTACATTCATTATTTTTATTTGGAGAGAAAGGGAATATTACAGTTGCAGTTTACATTCGTCTGAAGGGCCAGAGAGGTGATAGGTTTCAAAAAAATGAATATTTATTGCAAGAAAGGATATCTTCGAGGTAAATGTTTCTTAAGTGCTCAAAAATAGGAATTCTTGTGATGGCAAAAAAAAAAAAAAAAAAAAAAAAAAAAACCTTCTTTATATGCTTTATTCCATGTGAAAAGCCAGTCCTGATAATCAAAATCCATCAATTTTGTCAGAGTTATAAAGATTCAAACTTTTCTCGTACAGCCCACTTTTAATATCTTCGAGCGGTTGAAAACTCACCACAAATCAAAAAATAATAATAATAAACAAGAAGCCCAGTCTAAAAATAAATTGATCCTTCTTTCCAATTCAGATTTTCTACCACCATGTCAATATTTTTCTCAATTAGCTGAAGTTGCAAATTACATCAACGATAGCGTTTAAAATTTAAAACCTATTTTTAAAAAATTCTTTTCTTCTTTTGTTAAAAAAGAAAGAAAATTAATGAAAACATTTGTGGACATGAAAGTAATATCAAACTAGGTGCCCACTCAGATATTTTCTGAGTTGAATAATTATCTATCTTAAATAAATAATTTATGAATAATATTTGATTAAAAAATGTTAATAGATCCCTTTTTTATTTTATTTTTATGAGATTTAAAATAAGTTGATTCTCCGCATTTTTTGATTTAGAGAAACAAGTACATAATTATTGTTCACAAATCTTCCAAAAAGTCAAGCCCAATATATTTGACCTTACGATTTGTTGATGGCGGTGGCTAAAGAATTTTTTATTGGAATCTGTTCCCTTCCCCTCAAATTATATCGCTTGTTTTCTCGAAAGTCCTAAATGTCTTTAATACAAATGCAGCTTTTTTCTAAATTGTTCATCCAAAAGTATGATTTAAGTACTTATTACTTTATCATCTATGGACAGACCCTTAGAAAACTAAAGCATTGTAAGTACAAACTAGTTATTGAAATTTTGCATTACACACACAGTTTCTTTTATGGAAAATATTAATGAAATATTTTTAAAACATATTTTAAAACTTTTCAAAATTATCTTTTATACCATAAGACTTAAATTGTATCATTTATTGAAAAATATTAGTTTCGGAATTCAAATGACGAACAAAAAAAAATTACTTAAATGGATAGCATTGCATCTGAAGAAATAAACAAATATCAGTGTCTCATAATATGCTAATGATATTCTACTACTTTCTGTTCTAATAAGAGTAAAATTTTAAATAAAAATTAAAATTTTGAAATAAACATACCTGGTTCATAAAAATATCATTAGTAGAAGTACCTGAACAGACTTTTTAAACAACAGTGAAAGAATTTCATCAAAACTTTAGCATTAGAAAATCTCGCATGGAATGATTCTAGTGTTTCCTTTTTTCTTGCATTTTAAAAACTTTTTGTGCTGCATCTTCGAAAGCACTAATTACTACCACAATATTTAAAACAAAATAGATCAAAACATCAGGTACTAAATACATTGTATGAAGAAAAAAAGACATTTTAATGAAAACAAAAGGCGCAAAATGAAGGAAATAAAAACAATTCAACTCTTCCGTCAACTTCATTAAAAAAGCAAAACAAATCCTGTTTTGTTTTTTCTCCCCAAAGACCGCGACCTTCACTTTTCTCCTGTGCGGCATACCCGAGTTTCAACTTTTACTTTCCCATCTGGCAACACTCCCCTCCACAGCATCCCTTCCCTTCAACATGTGGTTTTTTCGCGCGCTCACGGCAATCTCTCCAAATTTCCGAGAACTGTTTCTGTTTTCTTATTTTGATTCTTAACCTAATGTTAGGGTTGCCCCAGAAACGGGTTATTGAAGAATAAATTAAACGACGTTGCGGTTTGCGAGGTTGTTTTCATTCTATTTTAATCGTAATCGGTTGTTTTCCTTGCCATTCTTTCTTCTTTCACTTAGCTATATCATCAAGTTCAGGTTTATGATGTTTACATTCGCTCTGTTAAGTAATATGACATTTGACTATAATTTCTCGTGGATTACCATAGTTAGCTTCTATAATTTTAGCGCTTCGTTAAGGCATCCGCGCATTCTAATGACTGTAATCTTTTTTTCCCTTCTTTTGAATGTCGTTCTTTCTTTTTTTTAATTGGGTTAGAGTTAATTAAAAAAGACATAAGGTTTTATAAATGTGAATTCATATCTCATTAAATCATAGGAATTATATATTTCACTATTCATTTTGGTAGAGAAGGAATAGAACGAAGAGTATTTAGGTTTCAGAATTTTACTCGAGGTTTAATGGAACACTATGTTTTCGTCTTTTATTTGCAAAGAAATAACAATTCATGTCCCATTAAGTCATAGAAATTACGTTTTTCTCTATTCAGTTCGGAACTTTTTTTGACGAAGAGTGTTTAGGTTTTGGAGTCTCACTTGAGGTTTATAGAAAAGTTTGTTTTGTCTTTTATTTTGCGTAGAAAAAAACAATTTGTATCCCATTAAGTCACAGGAATTACGTTTTTCGCTATTCATTTCAGAGCTATTTTTTGACGAAAAGTGTTTAGGTTTCAGATTATCTCTATACATTTAATGGGAAGGTTTTCGTATTTTATTTGATAGAGAAAAACATTTTTCATCTAAAGATTCAAAATTTGTGCAGAAAAGAGACCCAAACCCAGCCATTTCTGAATGGCGTCATAATTTGACCCTTCACAAATCTTCGGAGACAAAACCATGTGCAATTACGCATTACGTGTTTACTCTCAAAACCTGCGGAATTTATTTTTGAAAAGTTTATAGGAGAACAAAAAACATTTTACGCTCTTCATACTTTATTTTCCAAAGGTATTTTTTCGTTAAAAAAAATTGGTTGATGATTTCCTTTTTATTTTTTGTTTCAACTTAGCAGTATGAGAAAGCCAGTACATTGCAAGAAAACAACAAAAATTCGGATTACATGTTTTTATGCTTTTATTTGTAAAATTAAGTTTAAACTCTCGATCTTGAAGCATTGTCTGTCCAGCACCTATAGCTAAAAAATAATTATAAAAAAATATTTCTTAAAATATTAGCCATAAAACTATTATTCCAAAAAAAAAATGCCTTTCAGCTATAGGTATTAAAACTTCTTCCCTATCTCGATAGACCTTGTGGGCGGCCATGATGTAAAGTTACAATTTCAGTTATTTCAACTCAATAATTTTGAACCCTTATAAATCAAACTACTTATAATATTTTGATTCAATGCTAAACAAGATAATCATATGCGACATGCAAAATCGGCGACACGCTCATTCGTTTTCAATGGAAAAAAATAATCATATTCAACTCATAAATTATTTGAAAACAATGGACAAATAGTTAAAGCCATGCACTTGGTTTCCGACTTTAAAAAAACGAGCTATTCAGGACAACTTTTTTTCTTAGAAATCTTCTTTAAAAGATGAAACATATTACGTTTTAGAGATATGTTAAAAAATCAAAATGACCATTATGTGAGGCAAGTTGATGTCAGTAAATTTCCGAAACAAAATCATGTAGTCTTATGCTAAATTATGTTAAAATTTGAGGGTTTTTTTTAATCTAATGAGAATACAGCAAAAAATTAATATCCTTTTTGCTTGAAATAGTTCTAAAATTCTCCTTTTTTTTCCTTTAAATGAAATAAAATATACTCATAAATACTTGCGAAATTTTTTCAGAAGTTGGTCAAGACTTAAAACTGGGCTAACTGTGATTATAAATCTCTGTAATGAGCTGAATAATTTGCTATCTTTTAGAAGTTTTCTTAATTAAATCCTGGATGGAGGATACAAGAATGACCGATGGTGATTCATAGGATTATTAATGATATGTATATTTTTTATTGTGTAACAATAGTCTTTTAAAGTAATAAAAACCATCTCATGATTTAAATTATTCTATTAAATCTGTTATATATTTTTTGTTTTTAGCAAATAAGTGAAAAAATATGTAGAAGGAAATGTGTTTCAACATATAACGGAGGCATACAAATGTCCCACCGTTCTTTGAAAGAAGTAATTCAAAAAAATTAAAACATTATTAATTTGAAAAATCATTCTTAAAATTTGCATTAATTTTCAAAATTTCATGACAAAATTGTTTAAAACTAACTAACTTTGAAACTAATTACCCTAAAACTAAAAAAGCACGTTTTTTGTAGAATAACCCCTAAACGTTTTTTGATATTACGGAAAGAATTTTCTGACGGAAACGATTCTGAAAAACTACAGACAGAGGTTTTCGAAATATTCAAAATGTTTTTTAGTCGCTTCCTCATTTATGTTTAGAAACGTTTCCGATTTATTTATTTATGGTTTATTTATTCATTTTTACAGTGCTCTAAAGTCCACACGTCTGCGCATTGATATAAAGGAATACTTCGTAAATCCCAAAATGTCGGAAAGATTTCTGAAAATTGTGCTTTTTACTACAGTGATTATCTCATTCATTATTTTTGCAGTCTAAGTAAGTATTTTATAATTTGCAGAGCCTATCCGAAGTTTCGTTAGTTGCAAGATATTCAGCTATTCCTTTTTTGCTTCAAATCATCCCTTGGTAAATTTTGAATCATAACACTGTTTTCAAAAGAATTAAAGTTGCATGAAAAAGGAAAACGGAGAAATGAAAGTTGCTTTTTTATCTTCAACAAGTGATATTAAGAATAGAAATTGAGATTGATCGTTTGCATTGTGAGGGCTGTTATTTCAGTATTGTCTCATCAGCTCAGTTACGGTTGAGGGACTTTCGAGCATCGAAATTTTGAGAATACATTAACAAAACGTCTGTCAGCTTTTGTTTGTAACAAAAATTTGTATACTACTCGAACACAATGTGAAAACTAACTTTTAAAATAAAAAATAAAATTAATAAAATTGATAAAATAGAAAACAATTCTTATCCAGGTCCGTCATTTCAAGTTTTTCCGAGGGGGGGGGGGGAGGGTCAAAGGATAGAAAAACTATACAATCCATCGAAAAACAAAATCCCACGCCCACTTTTTTGTGAATGCATTCATTTCACGAAGTAGTTGGGGGGGGGGGGGCGATTGAACTCCCCCCCTCCGACCCCCGTAAATGACGGGACCTGTTCTTGACATAAATGTTTTCCGCGAAATACATATTTTCATGAAACTGCTGTCACGCACAAAATGGTATTCAACAATGGACAATTATAAAGATAACTTGTTACATAATGAACTGAAAAGCAACAAAATTTGAGATAAAAATATTACTCGCTGTCGGAAGCAAAGAGTCTCAGTATCATTAAGTAAACAAAAAACTTAGTCTTCAGCTCACTGCAAAAGAAATATCACATACACGTAGCTCATAATTTTAAAGAATGGATTCACTACAAAATAACTAAAAATGATTCCAAGTTCGTCAAAAGGAAGAGTTTAAAAACAATGTCATTTGTATATAAATCTGTACCGTAAAATGGGGTGAATCGGAAAACTTTTCAGCTTTGATTGTAAAAAAGCAGTTAAAAGATTTTTTTTTAATTTGGTTTTCTGGGTAAAAACTTCGGTCTTGCTTTACTTTTGCTATTCCAAGCAAAGACAAAACATTTTGAACAATTATTATTGAAATATATTGGAAATTATGAGTGTTCCGAATCACCCCGCTGATAGGGGTCAATCGGAACACATGTTAAAATTTTTATTTTTTTTCAATTTAACCTGTAATAGGTCTCACAAACATGAGTAATATTGATGGGGGAGAATAAGAACAGATAATTACTGTCAAATAAATGTATAATTTCAATACCAGTAAACGTTTATAATTTGTCAAAATTCAAAATAATTTTAACTTATGAAAAATGAAAAGTAATTTTAAGAAATGCTTTTGAATTGAAATACAAAGATTTAACATGAATGGAAGTCACTCATGTCGTCCACAAATATGTACTTGTCCTTAAAACTAGCAATTGTGACTTGGCTTAAGTTTTTTCATAACATCTCTCTGGATAAACTCTACTTTTTCTTTAGTTTCTTGGAAATCTCTGGGTTTCGGGGATTGTCCTGAAAGATTTTTTCGCTTATTCATCACTGTCTGTGTGCTGGACTTTTACTACATAAAGTCTATGTGACTTTCCCCCTCGTATTTTAAGTAAAAAGAAGTCTCCTGGAGAAAAAATCTTTTGAAATCTGCAACTTTTTGTCATTCTAACCAGGAAAGTACTCGACTTAAGTAATAATGAAAAAAGTTAAAAATGGTACCATTCGAAAGAGCATACTGAGACATGTCTTAGACCCAAAGATCAAGTGCCCTCGTCCCCTCGTTTTCGAGATAAGGGGTCGTAAAGTCGGCCGAAAAGTAGCCAAATTTGAAGACTTGGCAAGAAATTGAAGCTACCTCCCGATTCTCCCTTCCGCTGCTTGCTTGACATCGCATCATTTCCATGTTTGGTCATTCGCAAAGAAAGTAAAAGATGTTTTACGTTAACCCCTTACTTGTATGAGCTAAAATAAAGAATGCTGATCAAGACTATGATGTGGAAAGCAGAGAGCTTTATCCAGAGGAACGAAAACTTTACAAAGAAGTTAAAGTTTTATCTTTTTACGATTGATAACAATACATTTTAGAATTTTAGTTATTTTAAGTTTTTTTACTGAACTAAGTTGTATGTGTTAATTATTATAACTTAAAATATATTGCACGTGTTTCTAAATGAATAATCCGGGATAATTAAATAAGTATGAAAAGCAGCTAATATGAGCTCATGTACAAAAAATGAAATAAATAATCTTTGGGGTAGAAATTAAATTGTCATGGATTAAGGTATCAGTTCTTACTTCAAAAAAAAATCGATACAAGAAGTTTCACTATCTGCCAACTCTTAGCAAAAACATTTATTTTTTTTAAATTGAAATCGAGAAAAAATAAATTACAATTTTAAAAAGAAAACGAATTAGTAAATATCAATAGCTGCAAAATTATCTCCATGTCGGAAATTACATCAAGGGTAGAGGGAAATAATTATTTCCATTCTTAAAATATACTAATAGAGTCGACATTCATTGTAAAAAACCCTGCCGTTCAAACAAAATGGGTCACTGTAGCGAAAAGTCTCTATAACGTAAATGTAAAACATATTGCATGTTAATTTCGTACTGTTTAAAAACACCGGAATGACTTTTTCTAGTTCTGCGTACGTTCAACGGGTAGGAAAAGACTAACAAAATTGTAAATCAATACAAGTTTTAGCTTACTTTTCTGTAAAAGTAGAAAATAGGTGGAAAAATTCATGAAAGAATACACTGAAAAAAAAAAAAAAACACTCAAAACAATTGAGTCGAGAAAGCACAACTTAATAAAAATAATTAAATACACAGAGAAATTTAAAATAGGAAAGTTGGGTTTTGAGCTGCGGAAACTGTGACCTGTCAGTCTGTTTATTGGTCAGTTTTTCTGACCCCCCCCCCCCCCGCAATAACTTTTGAGTGCATATAGTCCGATTCGATTTTTTTTTTTTTTTTTGATCGAAAGATCTCAGTGAGGACAATACACTCCCATATTTGACTTCTTGATTTGAATAATATTTCATTCAATTTCGAATTTCCGATTTTTTCCCCTGTCCTCACTTATAACTTTTGAGGGAACAAGTTCGATTCGAGCGAACATTTTTTTTTTCGAAATATCTCAGAGAAAACACCTCATTTCTGTTTGATTTTTTTATTTGAACACATTTTCATTAAATTTTGAGCATTTTTTCTTTTTCGAAAGACCATTCTTACATACCCAGTGATGCAATTGACAAAAATGTTTAGGAGAACTCGCTTTGAGTTATAGGGGACCCACCAAAAGAAAAGTGGTTTGAAAAAATTTATATTTGCAATTTTTACAATTAAAAACCCTAAATATACCCCCCCCCCCATACTACAGAATTGTACGAAAACTTAAAAAAAAAAAAAAAAAAACCAGGAGGTTCAGTTGTCACCTCCTGGGCCCCTTAAACAAGGGACCTGCTTTAATAGCAAATAGTAAGATAAAATTTAATTTTGATGTGTTGTTTAAAATTGTTTTTTCTCTTTAAAAAGCTCTCTGCTTTTCATGTCATAGGCTTGATAGTAGCTTTTTGCTTTAACTCGCACAGGTAAAGTTCAAGATTATTGTAAAGCCGTCTTTCAAAAGCTTTCAAGATGACCAAAAATGGGAATCAGGTTTCCCGTCGGACGCAAATAGTGTAATCGCACCGCAGCTTCCAGTTTCATTATAACTCGCTAAAATTGGCGATTTTTCAAAAAAAAATTAGCCGACTTTAGGACCTTATATTTCGATAACGGGGGCGCGAGGGCAAAAACGCGTGCGTCCAGAAACATGTTTTACCATGCTCTTTCGATTGGTACTCATTTAAAAAAAATTCATTATTCCATGATCGCGTACTTTCCTGGTAAGATCTAGTTGCTCACTAGAAGGGATAAACAGTAATAAATCCTTGTCCTTGTCTTGATTAGAAGAATTGGGGTTAGAATCTTGATTTTTCAAATAGATTCCTTCAAATAAGTTTGAATTGGAACAACAGAACTAAGTACTAGTTACGGATTCCGGGCTGTTGTGCCGTGGTCTGGATGACTTTAATCCATACGTTTCAATCGCAACTGCGGCGATCATCTTCAGTGGGTGTCGTTGATTTGTTTGGCGACTGATGCGAAATTTCGAACTGCTGCAAGATTTTAAATTGAAAACGCAGCGCCCTCTACTTTCCGGCTCGGGATTGACAGATGACTGGATGACAAAGCTTGTTAACTTTTACTTCTTCTTCCTTCTTGTTAAAATTATTTGGGTGTTTGAAAATTTCAATGGCCTCTCTATGCAATCTGGGGAAAAAATTTGAAGTCCGTGAAATTATTTTGGCCTCATTGAATTTTATATCAGTCGCCAAATAAGTCAACGACACCCACTGAAGATGATCGCCGCAGTTGCGATTGAAACGTATGGATTAAAGTCATCCAGACCACGGCACAACAGCCCGGAATCCGTAACTAGTATTTACTCCGGCCGTGAAAGCCTTCATTCTTACAACAGAACTAAGTGTTCCGATTCACCCCGCAATTTTTTTTCCTATGGCATTTTTCAGAATTCTTCATTTTTATGACACAATTTATAAAAAATGTAAATTCTAATGTGGTATTCTGTTCTTCAGATACATGTATAATTGAAACATATCACTCTTAGTTTTTAAATATAAGAAGGTTTGTTCATGCATATGAAGTTTTGCAGTCTATGAAAATGTGATGTTTTCTGGCATTCCACGTGCAGCCCTCCTTCGAAGCCAGTAGCGTTGCCAGATTGACAAAAGTAATTTTTTTCTACTTCCTATGATCTTACCTTTCTAAAAAAAAATCATGGCGAAAAATACCCAATAGTATATTTATGAAGAATTTCTTTGTACGGTCGGGAAGTTTTGTTCCGATTGACCCCGCTGTTCCTATACACCCCATTTTTCGGTACATTAGCAAATAATATATAGACAAATACAAAAGAGCTGCGAGGACTTGGTAATTGATACCTCAATGGGCGGAGGAGTGAATTATTCATGTTAGGCATTAGCAAAAATATCGTAACCTAGGTGTGACATTGATTTAAGAGAAAATTTTTCTTTAACTTCAAATATGATTTTATTGTAAATCATAGGGCTGCTTTTTAATCGATCGTGCACCCTCAAACGCCTCTCCCCTCCCCCCATAAACGCGGGGCTGCTATTTATTCCAATGGTCAAGGGGATCATAACCCTTCCCCTTTACGCAACCAAAGGTAACCTACATCTGAGTTTCGTGGACTTGAATTTCATGAAATCGCAGGGAACACCCCAGAAGATTCATTTGAACACTAATATTAATTATACCCCCCCCCCCCGCTATTTGTGTGCTAAAGCTCCCTAGAGCTATATACTCCCTAGAAAATCAGAAGTTGAATCCTCTATTGAGATAACCCTATGGCTTGGTACTAAATAGCGGGGAATTATGAAAAATCACTTTTTTGCGGCGCCCCGATAGAAGGTTATGGGAGATCATTGTGACCTCCCAAAAAATTCCTTTTTTTCGACAAATCTTTTTTGACGATTCGGGAAATTTGGGGACATAATTCCAGTTTTTAAATGCCCGAATATCCCTTTTCGGTAGATATACTTGTGTTGCATGCCCGTATTTTATCATTCAGCAAAATTTGGAATTTTATTCGTTAAATTGACAACTTCCGTCCTCCCCAAAACTAAAAGTCTCCTTCCTCAAAATTTAAAGTCCCAGGCACCCCTGTCACTCCTTCACTGGGCCGTTGTGGCCCTAGTGAGGGGTTGAACTCGGAACCAGATGGTTCCGGGTTCCATCCTAGCCGACCAAAGATCTATCGTCTTCTTTGATGGTTCCCGAGGGTCGCTGAAAATGCTCGTGGTCACGACGTCCTCCTAGTGAATTACTGAGAAGAGGTATCCCTTCTCTAGGAGTACTGAACCATGGGTTTGCTCGGCTCCTGGTCTGGATAAAAAAAACCGAGCTCTCTTCAGAGCCCCTTCCAAATGTTCAAAATATGTATTGTAGTTGATACGGGGTACTCTGGAATAAAATGAGTGAATGAATGCAAAAGACTTTACTGCCAGATAATTTGACACTTATAGAAACTAAAACCGATTTTTGTCCTCAAAAACTCCACCACAGCTACGAGATACGATAAAATCAAATCATCACTTCCAATAAATTCCAAGTACATCTGCACGCATTCACCGACAGCTCCCACCAGTTTTAAAACTTGATTAATTACACACCTCTCATTGACACATCTCTACAATCACTAAATACGCAACAACTAATAAAATTTTCATTATATTACATCATCCAGTTCGTATGTACTCAAAGTTTCTTCGCAAACTTCTCCGATAAAAGCTGAATCAAGCATTTGTGGCTATCGAACGCCGGGCGACGATCGACTGATATCGCACGGCGATAAAGTCATCTAATCATCGTGCAAAGCCTCCTTGTGTCACGAGTCAGTGACTCGTGGATATTCTATCACCCCCCCCCTTCCCCCAAATTTCGGGTCTTGTTTGTTAGCTAGAAATTTGTGGAACGCTGAAGTAGAAAATTCTACTTGAGTTTTTGCTTTTATTTATGAAGTAAATATGATAGAAATGTGTTTGAAAGCTCTCGAAAAGTGATATATTACTTCACTTTAGTCATGAAAATAGTTTTATCTTTTTTTCTTTTTGTATTTTTTTAAGCACGTGTGAGTGGGGACAGCAAATGGAATTTTCTGGAATTGCCAGGGTACAAATACACAAGATACTTCGAAAACACTCCTCTGGATTTAATTGAAGTATTTTTGACAAAATTTTTAAAGAAAAAAAATGACACTGATTTTTACAATTTATTTACGATAATGTCATATTTGAACAAGTGAGTCTGCTCTTGAAATATTATTTTTAAATAAATAAAGCAAGCAAAATAAACCGTTCGTAATACGTTCACCAACTGAACCAACTTAGAATTATTTTCATGAATGACATATTTATCAATTGCTAAGTATCAATTTTTAAACATTTTAAAAGTTTCACTTTATCTTTTAAGAAAAATATATTTTTATTTTCCTTTTCTTTTTTTTTTAAATTGCTATTTCATGACTGCATAAGACTAAGTTTCCGGCTGCTTTTCTTTAAACGCAAAAAAAAAACGTATATTCTTGAATTAAAAACTAAAATATAACTTTTTATCAATATTTCTGTTTGAAATTTTGATAAATGCCTTTTCAAAAATAAATTTAAACTAAAAACATCGTTTGCTATTTCTTTTGTCTACGATATCCCATTAAATTCTCTATTTAAAGAAGCTATAGGACATAGAAGGCGCTGCAATGTCTGGCTAATAGTTGCTGAAAGAGGTAAAACAAACAAATTCCGTGACCGATAACCTGCTTTTAAGCCAAGTGAGGGACTAATATGACTAATTAATTAATTTTTCAAGAAATTTTTCTTCATGTATTTTTTTTATTTACCTTTTTATTTATTTGTTATTATTATTTTGAAATTTCATTTACATAACAAATTGTCTGAAGCCCTCGATTTACCCTAAAGGAGGGATTAAATATTTTAACTCTTTGGTTAATTTCTAAAATTACCACAAATTGGCGAATAGAAACTAAAGCAAATAACTTCCTTTTCCTTAAAATGAACCGAAATCTTATGTCTTCGGTCAATGGTTTTTGCTACATCAAAGTTACATATAAAATAGTGTTTTTCTTTTTGCTTTGCAAATTATTATGCTTGAATTCAAAAAACTATAATATATATGAAAATTTTTTTTATAGAAATCATAATCAACTTTAATTTAGTTTGAACCTAAAAACCATTTTAATTAAAGATGCTTGTTTCAAAATTACTAACTGTGATTTATTAATTTAAAAATTAATTTAAAAAAATGCCGTAAAAATAAATAGCTTTGTTACATTACCTGTGACATCAATTTGGAAGATAAATTTACATTGAACTTCGAAAAAAATGGTGACGAATATGCAGAAAAGGGTGTAAAATATTAATAAATATATATAAAGAAACACAAGTTTGCTAAAATTTTAATAAAATCGAATTTTTTAAAAGTAAAATCCAACTTTTAAAGTTGAAAAAAAAAAGTCTTTGGAAACTTCAGTTCTTCATTGACTTACATTTATGCAAAAGACTACACTTGAAATGATATTTTTGAAAAATTAGAGAAATATTCCATTTCAAATATTGCTTCATCAAAGAAACTTGTATTAATGCGATATAAAACAGATTCAAATGCATATGTATGCGATTAGTAGTCCTGGGTTAAAGGTGGAGGGGTACACTTATGGCACCTTACCGAGAAATTTGTTAGAACGTCACTCAGGGATCTAGCGTATAATTTAATCAGTCAAATAACGTAAAAGACAATCAACAAGTTTATGGGTAATTGATGGGTCTAGAATTTCTTGACAATATAAACAGACTTTTTAAACAAAGTCTATGATGACTTTTCAGTGCACTAATTAATTATTTTATTTTGTTTTACTTGCATTCATCAATTCGCCAATTGTTGTAAATTGCATTTATTATCATATTTTCTTCAAATTTATTATGAAGTTATTAATCTGTTTTGGAGTTAATAATTTTTTTTATTTTTCTTCGCTGTAGAATTAACATCTTAAAAACCTTTGCCGGATAACCATAGTTTTTCTACACCACTTCACCTTAATTAGCATATGAATTTCTTTCTTCTTATTCTTTATTCCTTTTTTTGAAGGGAGGAGGTATATTTTACTTATTCATTTAGCAACATGACTGCACAGCTATTAAAAAGAAAGCACAATTAAAATGAACTAAACCCTTTCTCAAATGAAACAGTTTTATTCATGGAGGTCAAAGGACAAAGAAATTTAAATGTTTACACTGAGCTGCTACAAGCGAAATGAATGCAGCGCACATGAAAAGCTGACCTAGACCACAAGGAGAAAAAAAATTGCAAAAAAGAGTATTGTAAAAATATAGACACATAATAGCGGAAGCAGAAAATAAAACAGAAAGATAAATCCTTGTAAACCCGTAGGGGGCGGACGCGGTTGTCATGTTGCCATTCAATAGGAATAAAAAGAAAAGTAAATGCCGTGTCACTGGGAACGTCAAGCGCAGCTAGCACAATGCTGGAAATTAGTATTTTAATGAATCGTTTGTTCTGTAGCGTTTTTGGGCATTCTTTTTCAACAACGGGAATATTTTTAAAATATGGATTTTAGAAGCTGTTTCTACAATACTTAGGTGGAAATTCAAGTGAAACACCTTTGCAATCGCTACTGGAAGTCGAATTACATTAGAATCGCATCTCGTAGCGATTGCAACGTATCCAAATTTGGGAATTTGCGATTGCATTGGTGAGTTGCGATCGTCCGTGTTTCCCTTGAATTCCTGCCTTAGTACATTTTTATGGTATTAGCAGAACTAGTTTCGAAACTATTTTTGTATTTTAAATTTAATTTATAACCCACATTTGTAACTCGGAATGCTCTGTAATTTCCATCCAAGGTCAAAATATCTTTGAAGCGGCGCATTGAAACAGTGTTCGGGCCCCAAAACTTAAATTTTTGAGAGGGGGGATTTTAACCCTTTAAGCGGTTTGCCCGTACAGTGTACGTGCTACCCGAAATTGACCTCATCTGGTTTGCCCGTACGGCATACGGGCATCGATATTTTCTGATTTCCTTTTCTGGTTTGCCCGAATTTTTCATTATTGAAAGAGACTATTTAGTAGTATTATTTTTCAACAGATGGTGTAGTTTGTCCATGTAAATGAAATGCTTTTCATCTATCATTTTCAAATGCATTTCATCATTTTTCTATGTAGCGGGAAAGCGGGAACTTTTTGTTCTACTGTATGACTAGACAGTATGAAAAAGACTTCTGAACTGTTTGGAAAATTGTAAACTTCAAAATTCACAGTAAGTGTGAGAGAAATTTTTGCAAAATTTGTAAACCATTCTTTACTGCAGAATGTCCTTGAAAAAAGCAAACATTTAGGGTTTTTGTGACTAAAATTCTAAAATAAAAAATGTTGTAAAAGCATTAAAAACGAAAAAAAAAATTAAAAAATTCTTGATATTCTTATTCTGTTAAGTATGGTACTTAACTAGGGTAAGTGCTCCAGTAGTCGGCCATTTAAGAGATCTTTTGTGGATCTTATCTAACCTAGAACTTTCAGCCATCAATACAGTAAAAAAAACAAGGTAAAACTTTAGAATGAACCTTTCTGATAATGAATCACCTACTTGTTTCAGAAATTTAAAAAAAAATTATGTTTAAATCCAAGCTGTTGGCAACACTAGTAAATGCTCCAGTAGTCGGCCACAGAAACCCAGTGCTCGGCCACGTTGAATCCAGTAGTCGGCCACTTCATTTTCATTGATCTTATCTGATATAGGGGGTTGAATTAAAAAAACAAAACAAAGGGAAACTTACAACGAACCAGACCCGTCATTCGGGGGGTCAGGAGGGAGGGGGTCAATTGTTCTCCCCCCCCAGTTTTGAGAAATCAGTTAATTAATATGTAAGTAGGCGTGGTGTTTGCTTTTTTTCGATGAAATTGATTTGTGTTTGCACCCTTCATTTGGGGGGTCATCAGGGGGGGTAATTGACCTCCCTCGGTTTTGAGAAATCAGTTAATTAATATATAAGTGGGCGTGGTGTTTGCTTTTTTCCGATGAAATTGCATTGTGTTTGCACCCTTTGTCCCCCCCCCCTCCTCTAAAAACGTGAAATGACGGGTCTGCAGCGATGCAATACTTAGTCTGGTCATATTTTTCGTAGTACCTCTGGTAAAACTTGTGTAGATAATCATGTTAGTGTACTTTTTGATACACTATGTGCTTTACTTATTTTTCTAACTATCAATCTACCATTTTTAATTTTAGACAGTACAATTAGCGCAGAATTCTCGTGACATTAATGTTTTTATACTTTATCTGCCTAAAAAAAGTTTTATTTTAAAAACTCGAGCTAAAAAAGTATTTTTCCTGAATAACGTCTAAATATCTATGTCTATATCAAAAGGAAAATAATTTAAAACATAAAAAAAAACTTCATAAGGGTACGAGTATAAATGGCGCAACACTTTTTTCCCAACATACTTGGCCCCCCTCCATCCCTTTTTCTCAATATTTCACAATTCAAGCTACCCTCCCCTACCACACTATAACACACACCCAAATTGTTATTAAGGAATTATAGTTGAATTATAACTAAAATTGAGTATTCTTTCTGCGATATGAATTTATTACCAAATGACGTTTTAGTTTTATACCACGGGCAAAGCCGTGCGGGTACCGCTAGTTGTTACATAAAATGCTTTTGTGCGAACCAAAATATGAAAACTCATATTTCTTGTTACCTCCCCTCACCCTGCCGCAATCTGTCACAGTTTAATTAACCACCCTTTCCTCTTGTTAAACCCGGACACCGTTTTGGGACGATCTCCAGAAATAAACGATTTAACTTTGTATTGTGAAATAAGTGATAAAAGATAAAATAAATGTTGTTGCAACAAAGTATTATGTATTGTGTATACGTAGTTTGGGCTTAAAAGAAAGTTTTAAAAAAAAGCTTCTGAAGAAAAGAATTTCAGCAGCACTTACTAAAGATGCAAGAAGGGACAAAATAAACGAAGTTTATATAAAATGTACAAAATGTACTTGCTTAGAAGTAAAAAAACAGGAATAGTTTTGTAGTGGACAGCAGTTTTTAGTGAAAATGACCGAAGAATCAAGAAATGAAAAACTGCTTTACTGTTTATGTAAACATAAAGACATAATAATAGAGTCGACACAATTCATAACCAATAATCACGTCCGCACTTAACGGGTTCACATTCATTAGAACGGAATTTCAACATACGGAACATAAAACTAAAACTGTAGTTTCAGAAATGTGTGTGTGTGTGTGTGATTGCTTCCAAAACTATGCAAGTAAAAATACATTCAAAAATGCGCTGAAAGGAATCTCCATCAAGGCTTCATCTAGCACAGAATGTTCCACTGAAGCAAGTTTATTTGTTTTAAACTAATTGAAGTAAGATGAAAAAAGGAAGTAAATAGAACTCGGGATGTCATGAAAGTAATCTTACAGCTTTCGAAAAGAATATTAGTAAACAAGGAATAACCTTGAAAACAAACCGAAATTTAGTTCGCAACAATGTAGCCATGTAGTTTTGAAATTAACTCAGCACAATTCTAATCCTCTAGCGAAGAAAACTCAAGAAGTCAAACATTTGGGGAGAATCATTAGTGAAAATGTACCAACATTTGAAACAATTATCCTAAATAGAGCACAGGTATCTTGAACCATTGGTAAAGCAAAAAGTTAAGCATAATAGCAAAAGAAAGAATAATTACATGCTTGGCTTGGCACTCACTAAATAACTTGAGCCTATGTGACTATTGAAGTAATGCATCTTATTTCCTATAATTGGGGAATGTTTATTAACTGCCAAATAAGTATCGATAGAAGTCAAATCACTCGTTTCGCCAATTTCATTAGTTTAACATAAAATTTGATAAGAAAAAGTATTAAAACACCATTTGATAATAACTAGATGAGTATTAAAACTTATAATCTTAACTCAACGTATGCGTATTTAAAAATCTCTTTTTTAGAATTTTCAATTAAATTTACAACACTAGGCGCAATAAAATGTCGAAATGGTAGTCAAATGAAGTTAAGACATTTAATTTAATTACTATTTTTCAAGAAAAATAAACTTTGGAAAAGGAATTTTTACTCAAAACAATTAAATTGTCGCTGTATTTAAATAAGTTAATTTAGTTTTAATTTGATGAACCCCTATTAAGAATGAAAAGCTACATTAAGTATGTGGCCGACTACTGGTTAAATCATCCAAACTGCTTAGAACCAGTGGTCGGCCTACAATGGCCGACTATTGGAAATGCAGGAGAATTCTGTACCCAGTAGTCGGCCACCCCTTTAAAAAATAATCGAGTCTAACCAGGAGTTCGCTCTTTCATTGAAACATTATGTTAGACATTTCATTAAGATAAAAATCACTCAAATTTACAGTAGAATTAAATTAATAAGTGTAATTGGCCATTTTAAGAAAACGTGTCCTCTTAGCTGAAAAATAAGCAGAATCGCAATCTTGGATAACGAGCACACCATTCAAAATGAAATGACTCATTACTAATTCAAAAAAAGTACCCAAAACTTAATTGCCACTGGTTGATGATTGAGGATAAGTACATGAATGTGTGAATGCGCCATATCTGATTTTGAATTAAAAATGTACTATTTATGAGGAGATTTATGTCATTGTGGCCGACTACTGGAGACTGGCCGACTACTGGAGCACTTACCCTATATGTAATTAAAAAATGCCTTTTTTGGAAGCATTTCCGGTAAAATAATTGACCGCTTAAAGGGTTAAAATAGTCGAATGAAATTCCGAATATTTTCTATCGATGAAAAGTGAACATGCACATGTAGATACCTGCATCTTTCGTGTAGAGACATAAATCAACATAATTAAACTTCAAAATTTTTGCAATACTGACTCCAAATTTGACGAATCGTCAGAAAAAAGTACCAAATAAGGACTTCAATGGAGGCATCAGTGGCAGCTTTTTAACTCATTTCACTTTGAGAGTTGTCGTTCATATAGTATTAGTCCACGTTTAGATGCTACCTTTCAAATTTCTCAGGAATAAAAAATACAATACGACATTATAGCATGAATGCCCATGAAGCTTTGTTATTAATTTACTCTCACAAAGGTACCTAGCAGTGCTTAAAAATGTACCGTTTATTTCAGAAAACAGTCGTCAAACGATAAATTTGTTGTTTTCGACTGCTGTTTTACAATAAATTTGTTGCTTTGAGAAAAACAAAAACAAAAAAAAAAAAAAAAAAACTGTCGACACACTACGTTTTAACGAAGGTGTTAATTTGATTTCTGCTAAAAGTAGGATTTATTTGGATACTTTGACCAAAGCCCATTTTCTTGCTTTACGCTTTAAAACTATTGAGTTTGACTGGTTTCTGCAGTAGGTTGTGCAAACTTATTTTCAAAGCTTTACTCTCCTTTTTTGAGTTTTGCTGTATAAATTAGAAGGTCATATATTATTATTATTATTCATTTATTTATCTTTTGTAAAGCCGTAATTAATAGCATTTATTATATGACGCTGATTCTTCCTTTCTTAGATTGAGGATAAGTACATGAATGTGTGAATGCACCATATCTGATTTTGAATTAAAAATGTCCTATTTATGAGGAGTTTTATGTCATTGTGGCCGACTACTGGAGACTGGCCGACTACTGGAGCACTTACCCTAGTATCTCTTGGCAGAATTAAATTCCTAGTGCAATTTCGCATCGAATAGAGCACAGGTGCCTCCATCTAGTGGGGAAACTGCGCGTCAAAATTCTCGTGGCAATATCATTACGCCGATGGTGGTGCCCCATGAAAGAGTGGCTGCCGGTCTTGGAGAATGCAGTTGGTCTGCAAACGGCAAGAAGCTAAGCGCAACCCATTTAAAACAAAAAAGCAAAACATCTTGATTCAAACTATGTTTTCGCAATCACGAATTCCGATAATTATGTGTGCGTAAACATGCATTGGCATGTATGTATGTATGTGTATTACCATGTGGATGTGTGTATGTATGTGTATCACCATGCGGGTGTATGCGTGTAGACGTGGTTGTATCTGTGAGTGTGTGTGTGTAGGCGTGTGCAGGCGCTTGTGTAGGCGGGGTTTTCGTTACACAAATCTAGCTTACGTCAGATCTTTGAAAATTTGTCACAGAGGTCCTTTGATGATCAGAAATTCACAAGTGGGGTGTGCCGGACAGCGCCCATGTACGAAAATCTGCGAAAGGAATGTTTACGCTTATTATAGTAACATTATGACTAAAAAATAAAAAAAGAAAGTTTAAATTTAAATTTTGAGTCATAAAACTGCTTTTCTCTACATGTTTCAGGGACACTTTGTACCATTTTTTTCGTTTTATTTTTGCTTGATTGTTGAAAACGACCCAGGGTAGCACAAATAACCTTTAAACGTTTTATAAACGTTTTTAAGTGGTTGTTACAACGTTCATAACCATTTTACAACCTTTAAAAAACGAAGTGTGCTACTTGGGGAGTCTCTAGACACAACTTTTATTTTTAAGTTAGACTGTGAAACTTGGGTAATGAAGTTAGTACTTGATAAATAGGGCGGGAAAGATATTATTATACCTCTAAATTATAAACCTTTACAAAAAGTACTTTTTTCTGAGTTATTATTTTTCTGAGCTTTACAGCGTTAAATTGTCGCGTTTCTAAATTCGAAGAAAACAAGCATTTTGAGGACAACTAGGAATGGAAGGGCTTGGAGGATGAAGGGCTTATGTTACATTTTATATAAACACTCTGAACAATGTACAGAAAATAAACAACGTTACAATGCACAAATGAGCAGGGATTGCAGTATCCCTGCTTCGGCACAAATTGCAGTATCCCTGCTCATTTGTGCATTGTAACGTTGTTTATTGCAGTATCCCTGCTCATTTGTGCATTGTAACGTTGTTTTTGCAGTATCCCTGCTCATTTGTGCATTGTAACGTTGTTTATTGCAGTATCCCTGCTCATTTGTGCATTGTAACGTTGTTTATTTTCTGTACATCTTTAGCACAAAGGTATTTGTAAACTTTACTCTGAACAATGGTAAGCAATATATATAGAAAAGCAAATAAAACTTTTTACAGCAAAAAGTAGATGTCATTAGACCAATTTCATACGCGTACTTATGACAAAAATAGGAGACAAAAAAGCTGCAACAACTGCAACAATAAAACTTTGAACTTTAATTACTCGCAATTTCTGCTTTGTAGCATAACCCTTTCATCTCCCAAGCCCTTCAAATTGTTTATCTCTCTTTATTGTACTCATAAAATGCACAACAAATAAACCATCAACACAATAGTTGGAACATTCAAATTAATTTGACGATTCCTTCCCTGGAGGCTGCTACTTTGACGAAGCAGTGCTCTTCCCATCCAAGTTAATCCCATCTTCTTTCCTTCTCACGGGGAAACTTAAGACATCGCCTACCATCCATTTCATGTTCGGCACATTATTGGCCACATTTTATCGATTGTTTCCAGCCTCATCGGCTGAATGATGAAAGATTTCTAAAGGATACAATTAATCGAAATAATGGCACGAAAGACCGTTTCACGCGCTAGATTAGCCATTTTGCCGGGAGTTCTGGAATGTGACAGGCATTAGCAACTATTTTCAACGGTCTATTCATTCTTTGTACTAAGCTCTAATTTTGCCGTTAGGACGCAGATCATTTAGATGGAAGAGTGTGCAGTTCTTGAGAACTGCGCCTGATTGCTTTTG
>JAXGGA010015257.1:0-29692 GCA_038373865.1 Uloborus plumipes
AGCAAACATTTCATTAGCTGCTTATTGGATAAATATATTTTTTTTACACTGAAAAGTTAGATTTAATTTTTTTTTTGAACGTCACCGTCACAAAATATGAACACGATTTTCTTTTTTTGCACCTTTTTCAAATTTTTATTCATCAAATCTTTAGAAATCCTCAGAAATGAGCAAAACTTTACAAACTTTACACTAAGTTGAAGATTCTCAACTCTGCTTTTTATTGCATTATAAAGATAATACAGACCTAATATTTTTTCTCAAGGATTTTCAAGAAACGACTACTTCTCTGCAAGTGGTGAAGCACATTTGATTTGTATGATAAATTCTGTAATTAAAAAAATATCACTTTTGACGAAAGACTGCATATTGTCTGCAGGCTGCTGTCTTCCTGAATACATAGAACATATAGATGCAGTATCAACATGAAATCATATCTCTTCTCCAAGTTTGCAGAAATTTCGGAAAAATCTAAGTACCTCAACTAATATGGGTTAGAAAACATTTCATTTGCTGCTTATTGAAGAATTTTTTATTTTTTTTTGCGCACTCTGAAAACACTTTTTTGCTTTACCTTGTGATCGAATTTTTGTTGTAAGTCACCTCTTCAAATATACTTATATAAACTTTCAGAAATGAGCAATTCTTTCTACAAAGGTCAAAAGTTTTTCAACTTGGCTTTTACTGTATCATAAAGAGAATGCAAACTTAAACCCATATGGCCGGAATTAATTCTTCATTTTAGCTTAAACTCGTTGCAGAGTAAAAGATAAAAAGCTGTGAAAAAAAAATAAGGCTGAATTAGAATAGCTAAATCTTTCAGTAACTCACACACTAAAAATAAAGTTTATTGGGACTCTTTAAATTTTACTTTTGCTATTTGAATCGAAGTCGATTAGCGTGACACATGTGTTACGCTAGGCTCAAATGGGTTTGTTCTTTTCATGCCTACTTCTCTGTAAGCGGTGCGGACAAATTTGATTTATCTCATAAATTCAGTAATTAAAAAATATCTCTTTTAGACTAAGAATACACATTTTCCGCAAGAACTAAGTACATAGATGCAGTAACGACGGGATATCATATGTCTTCTTCAAGTTCGCGGGGATTTCGGAAAAAATAATTTCTTGAACTTATGTAAGTTAGAAAACATAGCATTTGCTGCTTATTACAGAAATATTTTTTTTGCTTTCTCTGAAAATTACCAATTTTGTGATCAAATTCTTTGTGAACATCACCTCTTCAAATATACTTTATAAACTTTCAGAAATGAGCAATTCTTTTTACTAAAGTTGAAAATGTTCAATTTGTTTTTGACTGCATCATAAAGAGAATACAAATCTAATGTTTTTTTTAAGCTTACTTCTCTTCAAGCGGTGTAGACAAATTTGATTTATGCCATAAATTCAGTAATTGAAAAATATCGCCTTTGGACTAAGGATACACATTTTCCGCAGGAACTGAGTACATAGATGCAGTATCAACGGGATATCATATCTCCTCTCCAATTTCTCCAGCCGCCAACAAAGACATTTTTGTCTCGTCCCCGTCCTACAAGATGAGAGAAAGAGAGAGTGAGGGAAAGAGGAAGAGTCTTCATTATCACATAAATAACCCGTTATTCTCATCCCTATCCCCCCTGACACCTTAAAGCCCCCCTCCTTGATCCCTGGGATGCGGAGGAGCATGACCGGAGGAGAGAATAAGAAATAGAAAGAAAAAGTGTTGGAGAGATGGGGGAAGAAAAAATCTTCAGTTACTTTGAGTGTAAAAAACGGTTGAAGGGATCGACGCCATTTTTGTGCTCAGCCAATCGTGAAAAAGTTCAATGGCGTCATACCTCATAGCGAGACAGTTAGACATGAAGATACGACAGGACTTCAAACGTCTTTTGAGATTGAAGGGAAAATCATGGTAGTAGTTGCTTCGTGGAATATTCGTCGGAAAGCTTTTCATTATGCGACTGTTGTAGGAACAAAATTGAGAGGAGGCTGCGTCATACAATATCTTTAAATGTCACGACAAATAATTTCATGAAAGGATTAAAGTATAAGTTTAAAGTGACTATGTAAGGTATGTTTATTGTGGAAAAGCTTGATATTTTTGACTTTAGATTTTTTTTTTATCTGTCGCTATTTAAGATTGCTTATTAATAGTTAATGGGGGTGGGGTGTAGATAAATTCCCCGTAAAAGGTATTTAAAAAAATCCTGAAAAATAGCTTTAAATTCCTCAAAAAAATGCGACACAAGTGGTTAGGTTGATGAAGTTGTTACCTCTTATACTCAAAGGAGAAGGTTCAAAGCCCTTGTTTGTGTAAGCTTACGTATTGAGGGGAAAAAAACTCTACATGTGTTTAAATAGTTTCTATTTCTGAAAACAGATGGAATTCATCAAAAGATAGTTTAGCAATTTGAGAATTTGACATTTTTTTAACATTGATAAACAGTTTTCTTTTCACATCTAAGGGATTTATTTTGACTTTAGAAAATTATTTTAGCTACTGAAAGGACATATTTGTGGTATTTTAGAGTCTAAGTCAATTGAGAGAAAGAGAGATGGTTGTTGTTTTTGTCTTTTATCAACTAGACTGGAAATTCTGGGTGGCAGCTTCACTTCTCCAACTGTACCGTAATTTGGTGTGAAGTCCGATTTCCACTGCACAACACATGCCATGAGGACCCGTTTATAGGGTAGGCAATCATTCACAGCACAGCAACACATACACACAAAATAGACAAGAACAGGATGAAGAATTTACATTCAACATGAAGAAACATCCATGCCCAAGTCAGGATTCGAACTGGAAACTTCCTATCAGCAATCAGACCTCTGACAATTGGACAAGGTGGCCGGCGAGAGAAAAGACATTGGAAAATCAATAATTTTTTTCTAGGAAAGTAGACTGGTTCAGTTCTGGATGAATTTGTTGGTTGAACACGAGGAGACAAATACATACCAACCATTCGGAAGAGTCTTTTATTAATCAATTTTGAGATCTTACTTTTAGTATAATTGAACCAGGGTTTCCAGACGTCCCGATTTCAAGGGACTGTCCCGTTTTTTGAAAAACTGTCCCTCGTCCCGGGGAGCCTTGATACGGGGCGGCTAAAGCTCCTTATTCTTAATGGGAGTAACATTCTTCAAAACGAAACATTATTTCGAGGAAAAAAAAAAGTGAAACAAAAAATGTGAAATAGAGTGATAAAAAAATTGATTGAATCATATTTTTCTGTTCTGAAGTGTTATGTTCATTAGGGATGCACCGATTAATCGGCAGTACCGATTAATCGGCCATAATCGGCCACATTGCCGATTATTAATAATCGGCAAAATCGATCCGATTAATCGGCTGAAAAATATTTTTCAGATATTATTCCTTAAAGTATACTTTGTCTAGGAAATTATGATAAATAATTTCATTTGCAGTAATAATAATCCTCACAGTTGATATAAAGTTTTTTTTTAATTAATTCTCCTACTTTGAATAAATATACATAGACAATGATGCAACATTTTTAATGTGGCGATAGTTTTCTCCTTAGCATAGTGCTTTCAGATAAGTTCTAATTTTCAAAGAATAAAAGCATTGAATTAGATTCCTACTAATTACTAAAATATATGAATTAAAAGTACTCATAAATTGGAGTGTTCACCACACACTCCCCCTCCCCATTTTTTATAAATTTTTATTTCCAATTAATATAACTTCCAATGTGTTAATAATATTATTGACACTAATATGAAAATTGGTTCTAAGAAATTTGATAAAATATTGAAATAATTTTGTGAAAACTAAGAAAATGGAAAAAAAATCTTCTCCCAGAAATAAATTACTTAGTATTTCTAAACTTGGAGTTGTATAAGAGATAAAAAACAGTGATGGTAAAATTGGTAGTAGAAAAACAATTATCCTTATCATTAATCGGCTCAGCCGATTAATCGACCGATTATCAACAGCCGATTAATCGGTAATCGGTAATCGGCCAATTTGCTTATCGGTGCATCCCTAATGTTCATCTTAGTTTTATGTTCAGCTAAAGCAGAAATCATTGTGACAATCCATTTAACAAAGATGTAGTTCATTGTAAAAGTGATGTAGCTCTTTGTAAATCATTTTATTGTGGCTTATTTTAGGAAGAGGGGGATCAATAGTAGGGACACACGAACTTTCATAATATTTAGTGTTAAAAATTTTCCCACTAATAATCATGAAGTGCCAATGGTAACAAAGTTTCTTCATGAATTGCTTTTTCTTCATGAATACATTTGTAAGAAAAGTTTGATATTAAAGTCAAGGTTGTAAAAATTCGACTTTTAGATTTCATCCCCCCACCCCGAAGCCTGTCCCGGATTTACAGTTCTTAAATCTGACAACCCTGAATTGAACCCGTGGGATTATATCAAACCCCTTTTGCAGTCTTTCATTCACCTTATTTTTTTAGACGTATTTTACCGATTTGATTATAAAAGTGATGTCAAAAATTATTGGGCTAGAATATGTGCCGACTTGTTAACTGATAGTTCTTCGAGAAGGAAAACTGATAACATTTGTATTAACATGACAGGAAGATTGTTTAAAACTAGAATTAACAATCTTTTTTTTCTGACGGGTTATTTGGTCGGCAAGTTCTTTTTTACAAGTTTTCGATATACAGTGAACTCTCACTTGTACGCCAGCCCAAGAGACCAACAGAAAAAGGCGCATAAGTGAAAGAGACGTATAAGTGAACAAGCCTATTTAAAGGACTAGAGCGCAACATAGTTTCTAATGAGAGAATGAATAAGAATATTTGTATAGAAAAGGGACACATGACAACCATTTGACAATTACTGTAACGTAACTATAAAGATAAAGAGAAAACAAAAATTGTAGCACACCTAATTACAAACTGATTCCTTTAAAACGACGCATAATAGATAATTGTCCCTCTCTGAACTCTAGTTCATGCGGAAAAAATGCCTTCGCTGAGTAGTAAAGGGGCAAGATTAAAGAGGGAAGTAAAGAAGTATGTCTCTTTTTTAAAGAAAATAAATTAAATTTCTTACATTTTAGGAAAAAATCGGCGCATAAGTGAAACATTTATCACTTTTAGAACGACGCATAAATGAATGACATTGTCATTATTTTGCTATGAAATGTGATGGGACCATTTAAAATCGTCGTATAAGTGAAAAAGGCGCATAAACGAGGCGGTGTATAAGTGAGAGTTCACTGTAGTACCTCTTCTTAACAATAGCGGAGTTTCAACCTCATAGAAGCTTTGCAGTTCCATCTTATACGCTATTTTGGTCATTTATCGAATGATTCGCGTACCAGAGGTGGAAATGTCAGTCAGATGAAAATTGACTTCGAAAAATGAGAAAAATGTGCGCACGATGTCTCCGTTACAGCTTAACGCTTAACAGTTCAACTAACTTCAACTTATTCCCAAACATGCAAGTATATGAGAATCTTTGCAAGGATCTCTATTATCATCTAACAAATTTGTAAAACGGTTGTACGATTCAGCAAAAGAATGTTTCAGAATAAGTTTCTTCAGCTAAGTTAAGCACTATAATTCGGATAAAAAACACTGTAACCTATTAAAAACAGCATATTACATGGCCCCTGAAGCTGTCTAAGCAACAAGTACTGCTTTATTTATTTATTTATTTATTTATTTTTTCAAATAAGACGGTACGTTGCCATTTGAGGATGTAAAGTTTTAAAACCGCGAAGCAGCTAAACCTTTGAAAAGGGTAGGTACCCCTTTCAGAGACTCCTAGCGAAGACAATAACTGCATTAACGATCAAGAGATGGTGTCACAAATCATCTCCAGTTCCACAATTTAGATATGAAACTGAAAGGAAACAAAATTTTGTCTAGTCTTCTGTACGTAGCAAACCATTAAGTGACCGAACTCAACACTTTCAATCATGCAGATTTAGAGAATACGAATTAAACAATGAAAATTTTTGATTATGAGCATTAAATTCAGTGTTACGCGATCCCGAATACGATGCTCTAATCATTAGGCTTCATCCAGCTTTCAATTGACTATATAGTAAATCAACTGGTTTAATTAGAGGTACTTTGATATGATAGCAAATCTACAGCAAGTCTCGGTCTTTTGAATCACTTTAAATGCAAAGGAAAAAAAAAACTGAAATATGAACGGGTTTTAAGCATTTGAATACTTTCATAATTGAAAGAAATAAAGAATTTGCACTTATCCAAAGAATTCGAGTCCTTTATGAGAAATATAATTTTTAAACGATTTTCCCGGTATCTTGTAAATGTTGACTAAAAGATATTCATCTATTTTTGAATAATTCTACTGGGGACAAAAATTCTTATAAACAATGAAATAAACTTTTTCCACTATAAACTGTAAAGAATCTGCAGAATTTCTCCGATCTCCCAAAATGCTATACAAAAAAATAACACTAGTGAAGAACTGAATATCCCTTGGATTGGCTCTAAAAATTGGTCTCAGTACCAGCCGCAAATCTGTACTGAAGTTATTCAACGTTGCCGATTATGTTCAAGAACATAAGAGGTGAGAAATTTTGGTTTTTGTAACATACGTTTTGGACGTTCCTTTGGGAGGGGGGATAGTAATTTTATAGATATTTCTAGCGGAGAGAAAGGAAAGGTAAAAAATAACTAAATATAAATGCCTAAAAAAAACTATTAGGAGAATCGGATTTTAAACCTTTACCAAAGAACTCAGGGCCGTAAACAGACCTGAGTTTCGGGGAGGGTTTTACCAAATCTATTTCACGTGAAATCTACAAAGTCAATAAAATTTGACTTCATGTTCTGTATTCTGTTGATATTTATTACAATAGATGTTAAAAGGGTGTTAAAATAAATGAAAAAAAAAGACTCATCTTTACAATGAAGAAAAAAAAAATCTGGATGGATGAGTTTACTCATATACGCGCATTCGAAGGAGTACTTTTCGAATTTCATATCTTACGGTCTTACGGGGGGGGGACACTTATGAGATGTGTTAAAGCGCATTCGAAGGATTACTTTTCTAATTTCTATCTTACAAGGGGGGGGGGGACACTTATGAGATGTGTTAAAGCGCATTCGAAGGATTACTTTTCTAATTTCTATCTTACGGGGGGGGGGACACTTATGAGATGTGTTAAATGTAGAGTTTGGTACTTACAAATTTGAAGAATTTTGGTGTTTTTCTTAGCAGTATTAAAAATTCAAAGGGAAAGGTGTAAGAAATTATGTTTGCAATAACTACAAAAAAATTAATACTGCAGAAAAAATACTTAATTTGTACAATTAGTTATTAATGATAATTTTATTTTTCAAATGCAGCTTTAAAGTGAATAAGAAAATTAAAATAAAATAGTAATAATAATTTTTTTCAGTGAGAAACTATGAAAAGCATTTTTGTTTTAGTTTTGAAAAATTTCGGTGGGAGGTCGATGCTAAGTCCAATCTATTCCAATTGTGCAAATCTATCCCAATTTATAGATTTGAAGTACATTAGAATGATTCATCCGAATGAAATACATTAGTGAACATATTACATGTACATTCAAATCACAGTACTTTCTATTGCAACATTGTACTTATATTGTATAATGTATTTCAGTATATTTCGAGGTATTTTTCTGAGTGTTTAGAACACTTATTTTCATTAACGCGTAAAAAATTCTTTCTGCCTATAATTTGCACTGGAACATTAAGCTCATCCATTTCTTCTTCGGTTGAAGATTCACTTTTTTTTTTTGGATTCAAAAATTTTCAGGTAATTTTTTTCTCAAAAATTGTAGTTTGGTTTATACATGGATCTTGTGTTAGCTTTTTATTTTTCTCAACTTCTTGTTTTCTGTTGGTCTTGGTCTTATTTTCTTCATTTGCTTGTTTCTATGACTTACTTTTCCTTTAGCTGAGTATGTCAGTTCTTGTTAGGGGTGCATATCCCCCCTAAGCTCAATGGCGCAAATTCAGCCCCAAAAATTTTCACAACCCTCTTGTACTTTTTATTTTTATTTTCACCCCTCTTTTTTATTTTATTTATTTATTTTTAAATATTATTTATTTTTTAAAAATATTATTTATTTATTTTTTAAATATTATTTCTTTATTTTTAAATATTATTTATTTTTTAAAAAATATTATTTCTTTATTTTAAAAAAATATTATTTATTTATTTTTTTATATTATTTATTTTTTGAATTATAACTATTACTTTTTATATTATCAATTTTTTTTAAGTTTGAATTATACGCAGAAGAGAATCGCTTTTTTCCCTTCCAGATATTCCAAGTAAACACACGCATAAAAAAAAGAAAAAGAAAGAAAGAAAATAATTGAAATTAAAAAATAAATAAATTGAAATAAATAAATTTAAATAAATAAATTTAAATAAATAAATTCAAATAAATAATTAAATTAGTTAAAAAATCCCCCCCCCCCCAAAAAAAAAATTTTTTTTTGATGGCGCAGCTTGTGCCATAACCCCAAACCCCTGTGAGCACCCTGGCTCTTGAGCATCTTGTCTCCTCTTGTTTGGCTCTCTTTCCTCGTCGAATGATACTGGTGATAGTTGCTTTATATTAGGTCTTTGGTCGTAGTAGGATCCTTTTCTTCTCTAAGACGAGTTGGAAAAAGTACGGTGTCTTAACTTCGAAACATTTTCGTCGTCTTCCCCCAAAGAATTGGACAAGATGTCAGTTCCTCTACCACAGCACAGCAGGGACAGTTATTTCCCCGTTATCAAAACTACGGCTAATATGACTAAGTGAAGTATACAGGGATATGATTTCGGGCTCTCACCAAAGTTGAGGTAACAAAATCATATAAAAACCCTTTTAAACATGATTAATCAACAAAAACTATTTGTATACTTGCAGTAAATCAACTTGGAAAATGTTATTTTATTTTATAATGCATTTAATAAAATAATAGTTAACATTACTTAATGGTTTATGTTCATTTATGCTTGAATATTTCATCAAAATTTAGAAAAATTACTGGCGCGGTTGTGTTAAACGATTTACAAAATTGAAAATTTTGAGAAAGCAACGGCTTGTTGCGAAGAATATCAATATTTAGCTTATATTACATTAAATTCACATTATTAGTTAAAATCGTTTTTCATCAACTCAAAAATTATCAACTCTCAAAAAGATAATATTCTCATAATTTTAAAAACAACTTCAGTTTAAAGCATACTTTAAACGTTATTACGATTGCACATACAAGCCCCGAGCTTCTAAAATGGAATTTACACGATCTATAATTTATGCACACAACTTGAGAACATATTTCCGAGTTGGAGAAATTCCATTTATTCAACGTCTTATTGCAGAAAATTCATCATTCAGCTTGTCATAAATCTTCAGAGAACGTTGGAAATTCCATTGGCTTAAGTTTAGCTCCGTGATTAAATATGTCTTGAGCTGTTAGCCCTTCAGATCTACTTCATATTATCATTCTTTTCATGCTGACCTAAAAAATAAGAGTTCTGAAGTGTTGGCGAACATACTCTTGAAATGCAACGAAGAATGTATATCTTCATTCATAAAAGTATAACTGCAGTTATTTTCAGCTTTTTGAGTCAATAAAATGTGCTTCATTTCGTTCGTTGACATGCAGTTTTTTCTTCGAATGTATTAAATTTTATCATGTTTTACCCCCAAAGAAAAGTAATTAAGTACCCCAAACTGATTTGAAATATTTTAGATTAGTAATAAATGTTTCAAAAGAATTTATAGTAACCAGAGGCGGATCCAGAAATTTGTGTCAGGGGGGTCAAGTTTTAGCGCGCTATTGGTATACCTTATCAGTTAAGTGGAAAGAAAACGAAGCATGTAAAACTTAAACTTTTATAATAGCATACGAGATTACGTAGCAAGCAATATTTTTATAACGCTCTGTGAAATTAACCATTTATTTATTTTGGTAAAAATTTACTCTTAGGAAAAATGTAAATTTGCAATCTTTAAATTGTCTATATGTAGTTAATATTGGAATTATAAATGTCTTAAAAATGAAATTCGTAATTAAAATTTAACATTTTTAACACACAATATATGGATGAAATTTCTGTTTCAATGAGAGCAAGATTGATAATGGTTGTGCGTCTGATAAAAAGTCTTTCTCATCACAGGGAGGTCAGCTGACCCTTTGACCACCTCCTGAATCCGCCCGTGATAGTAACAGGCTGTTTTTGTAAAAAAAAATCGAAAATGTTGTACCATGAAATAACAAAAACAAGACAACGTGTTTTAAAGTACAAATAAAAACTTTAAAACGACTTAAAAACTCAGCAAACAGTATGTTTCGATGCTATCAAATACAAGCCTCTTTATCAGTATATATAAAGGAAGATTGGTTCACCAGTCCAATCAGTGGTCGGAAGTAGCGCGCTACAAGTAGCGAAACTACTGTAGTAGCTACATTTTTTAGTAGTTTGTAGTGTAGCGCACTACTTTTTCAAAAAAGTAGTGTAGTGAGTAGTGCGATACAAAAAGTAGTAGTTAGTAGCGATTTCTGGAAACTACTTTTTAATAAAAAAAAAAATAAATAAATAATTGAAAAAAAATTTGAAAAAAAAAAAAAAAAAGTGAACGAAGGAAAAAATCAAGGTTAAATTGACTCTGACTAGTGCACATCTTGCACGAGTACAGCAGAGGACGCAATGAGAAATAAGAACCATAAAAATATGAGCTGGTGATCCTTTGGATACATCATTTTGACGAAATACATTCTATCTGTTTAATGTCATGGGTTTATTTGGCATCATAATTTTTATATTCCTTCAAATAATTTTCATGTTCCTAAATATTCCCCGGCAAGAAATTAAAAAAGAAAATGAAGGTTGAATTATTTCAATCTTTCAACTTCGAATATTTTCTAGCGACGAATATTCGTAAAAATTGCAAAAAAAAAAAAAAAAATCTAAAAAGGACAAATTTAAGCAAAAAAGAAAAAGGGAACAAGAAGAAAAAGTAACAAATAAATTCAAAGATAATTCCTAGTTCTATTCCATATCCAAATGAGTTAATTTATTAATGTAAACCACTTTTCGATTTTTATCGGTCAATCCTTAAACGGTGTATGCTTCTTATTTATTTACTTTTTAAAAAGTAGCGAAGTAGTGACTACAATTTAAAAGTAGTTTGTAGTCGCTTCATTTAAAAAAAGTAGTTGTAGTTGGAGCTAACTACATTTATAACAAAGTAGTTGTAGTTGTAGTTCGCTACAAAAGAAATGTAGTTTTTCCAACTACTGGTCCAAATCAAGGGTCAAGTGAATGAGAAATGAAAGACGAACAGAAGTAAATGAGCACGTTTTCACATGCAATATTGTCCAACTTTACGATATTCACTTAATATGAACTAGTAGCATCTACAATTTGATTTCTAATTGAGAATGATGCTTGGTAATTAAAGGACTTGGGAGATAAAGGGGTTATGTGACAAAACAGAAATTGCGAGTAATTCAAGTTCAAAGATTCATTGTTACAGTTGTTGTAGCTTTTTTGTTTTCTGGTTTTGTCGTTAGTGTACGTATGAAAAGGTCTAATGATATCGTGTATAACTTTGATATACCCCCCCAAAAATTACTCGCCAAATCTGGAACTCCCTACGGACTCTTTAAGGTTGCTGTTTCCTATTTTGGTGTTGCCATTTAGGTTTTACAGCTAATTAGGTTTTGCTGTGCCAAATTTAGTATTTTCTTGCATTTGTACCATTTTTGAGTTTATTTTTGAAGTTTGTGCATAATTTTGTGCAACAGGTTTTTGCTTGGCGAGAAAAAAAAGTCGCCAAATTTCCGATTTGGGGATTATATCAAAGTAGTTCCTGACATCGACTTTTTGATGTACCAAGTTTTATTTGCTGACATGTATCCATTGCTTACCATTGCCCAGAGTGTTCATTTTTCAAAGTGTAACATAGCCCCTTCATCCTCCAAGCCCTTCAATTGTTATTGAGCATGATTTTGTCCGATTTTTTAGGTCAAGAAGTCTTAAAACATAAATATTTGTACAGAAATTTTTACTGTTAAAGAGAAGTGTTAATCGCAAAAATCGGGCTCAATTTAGAGGTAGACTTTGAGGTCAATACACAGTAAACCTGAATGACTGTGACATAATTCTCGGCCTTATGAATTGGGAAAACATATTGGTCTAGTTGCTGAGGAATTTTCTGATTATGTTTAAAGTACTCGCAAAGAGTTTTCCGCAAAATGCATTTGCCCACGTGAAAGAGCTCTCTTGCACTTACATTGCATCATAATTTTAAATTTTGAATTAAAATTACGGCAACCAATCCCTGCCACGAATTTTTTCTTCGGGAAAAAATCCAAAATGAGTCAACCGATGTGATCGTTAGGTTTATTTGAAAAATGCTGCTAACGGTAACAAGTATTGCTGCCACGGCGTTGATCACGATTAAAATTTAAAAGAAGTCAAGCAAATTAAAAAAGTTGAGCGCTTCGACATTCTAACAGAAATGAAAAGCAGTGACCATCGCTTTCAATCCCTAAATATGTAAACAAATCGCAATCTTAAATTATGAGAGGGGAAAAAAGGGGGGAAAAAGGGGGGAAAACAATCGATATTTCATTTATTTAGCAAAATTATTATTAAGCGTAACAACGTTAATTTAATCTAAGGTGAACCACTCCCTGTTCTGTCGCTAAAATTTCCCGTTGAAGTAACGACATCAGTACTTATAATATAGTAGATAGTTGGGACTATATAAAGCAACGTGAAACAGTTAAGATCACTTACCTTTTTTAACATGAATAAATTGAAATTTGTTCTGAAATTTACGGTACCTAAAGAAGAAAGAATAATATATTTTGTAAAAAAATGCATTGAAATATTATCACTTTTGCAGTAAATTTGCATCTAAAAAAGAAAAAGATGCGAAAATTTAAACTTTAAAAAATACATGGGGCAAAGTGAAAAATAGAGTATTATCCTAATGAACTATTTTTCTGTTTGATTATCCAAAAAATGTTTTCATCAAAGGAATGAATAATGAAATGAATAAATAACACTGCTCGACAAAAAAAACCTTGAAAATGCTTCTGGTATTTTGAAGGCTGATTCTTATGTAAAATGACCCCCTGAATCCGAATATGACCCCCGTTTTCCCCCATCACGTCCTATTTTTTTTTTTAAACGCCCTCCTTTTTTTTTCATTTTTCCTTAGTTTCAGGGCTATAATATTTTTTTTGGAGGGGAAAGGAGCCTTATATTCACCAATAAATTTTTTTGAAGGTCAAGAGAGACTCAAAGTTTAAAATCATGAGCACCGAGAAAAAAATCGGGGAACTTGGGGAGGCGTGGCCCCCCAAAATATTTGAAAAATCACCAAAAACGATCTTTTTATTCTAGTTTCTTTAAAAAGACCTTTAAAACATTTTTTTCGGTGCAGAACCAGAGTATAGGATCCGCTCCTATGGCTCCTGGGTCAGAAAAAATTTTCACGCTGTAAAATTTTTTAAAAAAAATAAAATAATGCTTTAAAAATCGCACTTTGCACTCGAGTTTTAAAGCAGGTCTTCAGCCAAAAAAAAAAAAAATTGTGGCTGATTCTTATGTCAAATGACTCCCTATTTCCAAATATGACCTCAGTTTCCCCCCTCCAACCCCTCTTTCCAGAGAGTTCCCCCCCCCCCAATTCAGAGTCATTTTACTAATTCGGAGGGGAAAAGTACATTACGTAACCCGTTAACATAATTCTAAAAGGCAACAGAGGTTAAAAGTTCAAAATCATGTACATGTGTACCAAAAATATAAACTATGGCGGTGTACCCCCCCCCCCCAAAAAAAAAAAAAAAAAAAAATCTTCTTTTCTTGTTTTTCTAAGAGACGTTTTAAACCTTTTTTTTTTTTGTGAAAAATCAGAGTATTGAATTTTCTTTTCTTTTTTTTGGGGGGGGGGAGGTATACCGCCCTAGTTTATATTTTTGGTACACATGTACATGATTTTGAACTTTGAACCTCTGTTGCCTTTTAGAATTATGTTAACGGGTTACGTAATGTACTTTTCCCCTCCGAATTAGTAAAATGACTCTGAATTGGGGGGGGGGGAACTCTCTGGAAAAAGGGGGTGGAGGGGGGAAACTGAGGTCATATTTGGAAATAGGGAGTCATTTGACATAAGAATCAGCCACAATTTTGTTTTTTTTTTTTTTTTTTGGCTGAAGACCTGCTTTAAAACTCGAGTGCAAAGTGCGATTTTTAAAGCATTATTTTATTTTTTTTTTAAATTTTACAGCGTGAAAATTTTTTCTGACCCAGGAGCCATAGGAGCGGATCCTATACTCTGGTTCTGCACCGAAAAAAATGTTTTAAAGGTCTTTTTAAAGAAACTAGAATAAAAAGATCGTTTTTGGTGATTTTTCAAATATTTTGGGGGGCCACGCCCCCCCCCAAGTTCCCCGATTTTTTCTCGGTGCTCATGATTTTAAACTTTGAGTCTAACTTGACATCCAAAAAATTTTATTGGTGAATATAAGGCTCCTTTCCCCTCCAAAAAAAATATTATAGCCCTGAAACTAAGGAAAAATGAAAAAAAAGGGGGGGCGTTTAAAAAAAAATTGGGACGTGATGGGGGAAAACGGGGGTCATATTCGGATTCAGGGGGTCATTTTACATAAAAATCAGCCTTCAAAATACCAGAAGCATTTTCAAGGTATTTTTTTTTGTCGAACAGTGTAATTAAACATTACACAAAAGAAATAAATAACTAAAATATGCGGAAAAAATGAGTGAATAAAATAGTGAATGAAAAAGAAAATAAGTGAATGAATGAATGAATGAATAAGTAACTGAATAAACAAAGGAATACGAATGAATGAGATAGTAAATGATTCCGTAAGTGATTTAATAAATGAATGAATAAGTAAACGAAACGAACTATTTCCCGCTACCCCGCATGCATTTAAAGTATATTGAACATTTAAAACCAAACTCTGCCTAATATTAATTCAATAAGCTCTGTGTCACAGTAGTAGAGGAATGTGGAGCAAAGTGAAATAGTTAAAATAGCATACCTTGTTCAAAATGAAAATGAACAAGTTAGGAATTTGTTTTGAAAGGTGCAGTACATAAATAAAGAACAATGAATTTCATAATATACCTTTTATTGAAATGTATTTTTTTTTCTTTTTAGCAGTAAGTTTGTACTTTTTTTTTTACTAATAAATTTGACTCACACATGCCGAAGACCCATTTATAGGGTCTGTGTGGCAGACATTCACATAAGTCATACATACAGGGGTGCCCATCCCCCCCAAGCTCAGTGGCGCAAATTCCCCCCAAAATTTTTCTCAACACTTTTGTGCTATTTATTTTTTTATTTTAACCCCTCTTTTTTATTTTATTTATTTTTCAAATATTATTTATTTATTTATTTTGAATATTTTTTTAAATAATTTTTTTTAAAAATATTATTTATTTATTTTTTTAAATAAGAACTATTATTTTTTATGTATTATTAATTTTTTAGAAGTACTAATTATGCACAGAATAGAATAACTTTTTTCCTCTTCCAGACATTCCAAGCACATACACAAACACAAAATAAATAAATAAAATAATGATAAAGAAATAAAAGAAATAATTTAAATAAAAAAAATAATTCATGAATAATTTTTATTAAAAAAATCAGAAAATAATTTAAATTAAAAAAATAAATAATAAATAATTTAAATAAATAAATAAATTAGTTTTGAAAAATCCCTCCCAAAAATTTTGATGGCGCAACTTGCGCCATAATCCCCCCCTGTGGGCACCCCTGCGTACACACAGAGGAAGGAAAAGGACAGAAGTACATCCACGCCTGAGTCGGGATTCGAACAAGGGGCCTCTGACCACTATCATCTTTAGAATAAGTAGAAAATTTTTACTTTTATTTTCCCATGGGGTAAAGTGCAAAATTAAATATTTTAATTCGATTTTTGGAAATATTTTTCGTCAAATAAATGAATTAATAAACAAATAAACCTTGAAACAGTAAGCGAATTAATTAATTAATGTGAGAAGGAAATAAGTGAAAAACTAGTAAATGAATGAATGAGAATATGTGAATAAATGAATTATTTAATGAATAACGATGTAAGTGATTAAATGAATGAAGGAATAAGCAAGCGAAATAAACTGTTTCCCTTTGCTCTATCTACTTTACAACGAGTACACTTGAAAAATTGTATTAAACGTTTAAAATCGAAACAAGCCTGGTATTAACCAAATAAGCACTACACATCAGTAGGTCTCAATCTACTTATATTAAAAACTGAGTATCTTTCTTTCTTTCTAACTATCTTTCTTTCTATGTCACGCTTCTTTCTCCTGAACGCCAAAGAACTGAAAGTCGAACCAGGTACCGATAGATAGGCAATTTTTCAGGCTTCATTAGTTTAAATTTATATAATAAAACGATTTTAATTATAGAAGATATCAATTATAAGTAGTCAAATTTTAAGCGATTAAGCCTAATAAATGAATAAATATGAAATCCATTGTTGCAAAACGTGGTTGCTATGAAACAGTAATAACAATGATAATGAGAATTTTGAAGGAAGGCTTAACTAAATCAAACACGAAACTCATAAGCGGGCCACTTACGTAGTATTTTTATCGCTAGCTACTTGTAATATTTTGAAACATTTACTTGTTGAAAAGCCATCTACTTATATTAAAAACTGAGTATCTATGTCTGCTTCTTTTCCTTGAGCGAGCAGAACTTGCTGTAACTTTCCTCACCGTTTTGAAGGCGCGAAACATCTTAATAATTCGAATGATTTTTTTGATGCAGGAAAAAAGTGAAAGCGTGAAGCGCCTGTTAACGAGCCGCCTTGGCGGCGAGTATTTTTTTGAAACATTCTTTACTACTTTAAAGGCGCGAAGCGCCCGTGCAACGCCGGGCCACGCAGCTAGCTGCTTGGGCATTAGTGAGCCACGTACGTAGTATGTCTTAAAATCTTATGAAAATTGAATTATATCAAATAATATCACATCAGAATGAGGTAAAAGTTGGGTGGCGGGGGGACATTATGCGTCAACATGCCGCAGGAAGCTAATCTAGCTGCCCTGGCAGCTAGCTAATTCTTAAAATGCTAATTATGAAAATTTGATCATCTCAGATTAACAAAAATTGCTTTTTACAAACCATATAATATTACAATACGGGCATTAAACTTTGAAAATGGCATATAAAATTATATAAATTTATCTCTAAAGCAATTTCTTTTTTGACTGGAATCAACTGTATGTATAAGAAATTAGTTGAAGTATTGTTCGATAAGAAGCGCTTCAAACAGCGAAAATGTTTCATTATTTCACTTGCCACACATTCCTCCATTTAGTAGTTTTTAAACTGGTAGTAATCAAAATCAGAGGTGCTCACAGAGGGGGATTATGGTGCAAGTTGCGCCATCAAAATCGGGGGGGGGGGGGGTTAAAAACTAATTTATTTATTTATTTAAATTTTTTATTAATTACTTTTTTTCACTTTATTTATTGATTTTTTTTTAAAAAAAATTATTTATTAATTTATTTTTTTAATTTAAATTATTTCTTTTATTACTTTAATATTATTTATTTATTTATTTATTAATTCTGTATAAGTGTGCTTGGAATGTGTGGAAGAGCAAAAAAGCTATTCTATTCTGCGCATAGTTAGTCCTACTAAACGTTAATAATAAATAAAAATAATAGAAATAATTCAAAAAAAAAATTTTTTTTTTAAATTAATAAAATAAAAAAGTAGGGTAAAAATAAAAAATAAAAGCAATAGAGGGTTGTGAAAAATTTGGGGGGGGGGGGGATTTGCGCCATGGAGCTTGGGGGGATGGGCACACCTGATTAAAATAATTATAAAAATTAATTTTAACTTTTTTTATAGAAATTGTGAATATACTAATATTGTCGTATCATGTCCTTTGATTATAACACACAGAAAAGAAAAGAAAAGAAAAAAAAAATACAAACAACGTATTTATTTCTTCTACATAAAAGCAATGTACATTCTTTTCAAATATCATAATGTCTTCTGCTTCATTCAAACATAATGGAGTAGGGCTATTACGCAAGATGTTTCGGATTAAAGAAAGCCCATAAAGAAAAGTATTAAGCCCAGTCGTATAAGTAAGTTCATTCAAAGCAATCCGTTACGCCGAATAAAAAAAAATGGCCCCTTGCTTGCCCCCGACACGGCACAACAAATTGCTCCAGCGTGCCGGATTGACACTGATGCGCGGAACAAGCCACAAAATGGCGTCTTCATAGGATCCGGCATTTTAGAACCTGTAGTAAAAAGAGGGGGGAACGAAAGCCATTCGCTAGGATGGGGGTGGGGGCAAGGGAAAGTGTGCATAATGGCACTCGTGATTTATCACGTGATCGCGGAGTCCATCTATTCCATGGGGCCATGAATGGTTGGGACCCTGCTTTAACATGTAAATGCCCGCTTACTTGTCCATTCAAGCTGTACTCCGTTTTAGAAATGGGATTGGATTTTTTTTTTTCGGTTTTTGCTTCTTTCATCTACATACAGGCCGGCCGCCGAGCAAGCAGCCCTCCTCCCCTCAGAAAATTTTCGATTTATTTACTTTTACGATTTTGCTTTTTACTTTTAGCTACTTTTTTTCTCATCGCTCGTTTGATTCTTTATTTCCTTACCCGAGGGAGGTAGTAAGAAGAATGGAGGCGGAATCATATTTTTTCTGGAGCATAAGTTACAGAGGGAGAAACCACCAACTTTGTTTCTGAGCTGGATGGACACAAAAAGAATCTTAAATCAGTCACTTGGGAGTAATAAGAGAGGCACTTTTAACTATTTATTCAGTTTCCTACAGTGAGAAAAACTTGTGAAAATAATAATATTTTCTCAAGATATTTTTTACCGTAGTAAGTTTTATATATTATCCCTTGAGGTATCGGACTACATTCTCTCTAGCTCTCTCTCTTTTCAAATAAAAAGATAATTTACACTGAAATACAAGTCTCTGAACTGCCAGATGGTAGGACTGGGAAGAATGAACTGAGTTTTTTTGGAGTGCTTTTGCTAGCTATAATCAAACAAGTTTAGTGTATTATGTGATTTTCAGTAGGGCCTGTTGAATAAAATTGGAAAAATAGTTCTGCAACGTGCCCTTAGAGGATTTTTTATTTGTCTCACGAATGAGTAAACATTTTAATTCACATTTCTTGCCATAGTAAATAGATTAAAAATATTGTAGAACTCTAAAAAAGAGGGAAAAAGGAACAAGTGGAAAATATTAGAATTGAGGATGCATGGAAACGACGAGCAAAAGGGTAAATGGGGACAGCAAATGTCAAATGGAGCACGTGTGGACAGCAACAAACTTCAAATGAAGCATATGTGGACAGCAAATGGAGCAAATGTAAACAGCAAAGAACTTCAAATGAAGCATATGTGGACAGGAAATGGAGAAAATGTGAACAACACATGGAGTAAACGTAGACAGCAAATGGAGTAAACGTGGACAGCGAATGGAGTAAACGTGGACAGCAAATGGAGTAAACGTGGAAAGCAAATTGAGTAAACGTGGACAGCAAATGGAGTAAACGTAGACAGCAAATGGAGTAAATGTGGACAGCAAATGGAGTAAACGTGGACAGCAAATGGAGTAAACGTGGACAGCAAATTGAGTAAACGTGGACAGCAAATGGAGCAAACGTCAAATGGAACAGCAAATGGAGCAAGAGGGAACAGCAATTGGAGAAAATGTGGGCAGTAAATAGAGCAAGTGGAAACAGAAAGAGAGCAATTGTGAAACAGCAAATGGAGCAAATGTGAATAGCAAAGAGAGCAATTGTGAAACAGCAAATGGAGCAAATGTGAATAGCAAAGAGAGCAATTGTGAAACAGCAAATGGAGCAAATGTGAATAGCAAAGAGAGCAATTGTGAAACAGCAAATGGAGCAAATGTGAATAGCAAAGAGAGCAATTTTGAAACAGCAAATGGAGAAAATGTGAATAGCAAAGAGAGCAATTTTGAAACAGCAAATGGAGAAAATGTGAATAGCAAAGAGAGCAATTTTGAAACAGCAAATGGAGAAAATGTGAACTGCAAATGAAAGACTATGAAGAGTATACAAGTTGCAATAGTGGACAGAAATGGGCAATTGGATAGCAGAACTCTTGTGGGCAGCAAAATGACTTTATAGACTGCACAGAGATGATTGTAGACACCAAAAGGCTGGCTGGAGATTATGAGAATAAAAAGTAAAGTGCATGCATTTATAAGAATGCACTACGATTTTTCCGAGCCAGGGTAAATCATGAAGCCACCTCCCTTTCTAATCTTCTTTCAAGTTTTAAACGAGTTTCAACGGAAAAAAAACCTCCATATATAAATAGGGTGAATTTACCGCCCCACACAAGTTGCCTCCTGGAACAAACTCCCCGGATTGCTCTCTCGAAGATTCATGCTGCACAAGTGTAAAGAATATTCCCATTTACAGACATCGTTTTGGTCAAATTTTAGTCCAAAGAATTTCAAGGTTTTTTAAAACTTAATATGACTGCTTAAATATTTTTGTAGCATATTTATAAAACATCTACAAAGAAATACTTCCTCATATCAAACTGGAACTTAACGATAAGCATTTCATTTCTTTTCCCTCTTCACAACATTGAAGCACAGAGAAAGAGTAGTTAAAGGATGAAATATCTATCTCCATTCCTCAATATGCTCTCCAATATTTTCTGAAGGACACATCCGTTCGATATTCAAAAAAACTCCATTAGATCATAAAAATGAAAAAAGTTAAAGAAATATATAAATGCATATACTACATAATCTAACTAGGCAAAAAATTTCATCGGTTTACGGAATTCGGATTGCTGAGAGCTCTCCCTCAATTCCAACCATAATTGATTCTGTATCATTCCGTGGCTTTTTTTCATCTTTAATATAAGAACATTTTTTCCCTCTTAAACAGAAAAACGTAGATGAAAAAAAGATTTTTCGGAGCTTTGAGCGGGATGGCGTTCTAAAGACATCACAAGCTTGGGGTGGAGGGCAATGAAAAGAATGAGGAAGAAATCGATTTGAAATTCTTTATGGATGAGCGCAAAACCAAGAGCAGGAAGATGTTCTGGGGAGAAGAAAAGTCGTGACAAATCGAGTTGTTGATATCATCAAATGAATCGACAGTTGCTTTGTCATGGTCTGCATAAAAGCGTTTTATAAATCCATGGTTACATTGTTTCTGCAATACATTTTGCTTCTTATTGCTGCTCGCATTTGTTTCTACAACTGTGAACATAATTAAAAAAAAAAAAGATTAATTGAAAGCACATTTCTGGTGTTATATAGCTCTAATTAGGTAAAAACAACCACTCTTTATGAATGAGAAAAACACCAAGAGCAGGAAGATGTTCTGAGGAGAAGAAAACTCTTTCGTGACAAATCGAGTTGTTGATATCATCAAATGAATCGACAGTTGCATTGACATGGTCTGCATAAAAGCGCTTTATAAAACTATGATACATTTTTTCTGTAGGGGAGAGTGGTAATGAATGGGCCATGGTGATGAATGGTCCACTAACAAAATATGAAAAAGTATTTGCATGAATTTTTTTTTGATGCCACTAATAGATGTAGCTATTTGTTTTACTAAACTCATCCAATTTTCATTCATTTACGCTGAGCCATTTTCAAACTGGAGTGGCATGGTCAAGAATCTGACTGAAAAGTAAGTTTTTCCCTTTTTAGTAAAACATTTCCTAGCTAAAGTGTACCAATTATTTCACTGCATACATATGTATAAGCTAGTCTTTCCATATCTATAAACTAATCTTAAGATGTATTTTGATGTTATCTAAATTCAGTGTACTCAAAAAACCTAAATGTATTCCAAAAGTATAGGCGGGGCTGAATGGGCCACTATGTCATGGTAATGAATGGGCCACCTAAATATTGTTTTTCTTCCTTTTCTTTGGATTTTCGCATTAATATGAAACACAACTGACTGTCATAGATAGATTAAGATTACTGTCGTCAAAATAGGTTTGTAATAACTTCTAAATATAATTTGCAGATCTATATTATATTCCTGTAGTACAATAGACCTCTGGTCGCAGTGCGTGGCTTGAAAAAGCCCCCCCTCTCTCCTTCATATTATATTCCTCACAGTACAATTTCATTTTCTTTCTTGGTAACTTAAGTTTGATATTTCTTATTCCCGATGTCTAGTAAATTAAAAAAAATTTTTTTTTGAATTTTGACAAGTTTGAAAATGAAGATGAAGTTTTTGAAAGTGATTTTTAATATTATTTTTGAAATATATAAACTTTGTTAAATCATAGTGTGTATTATCTGTTATTTTTTATATATATATTTGATGTTATTTATTTCTTACAATCTCATTATTTAGTCATCTTTCTGCTACAATTGGTATGCATCAGTTTTATTTTAATTGCATCAGTTTTGATGTTTATATAATTTTAATTTCAGTATGATTTTGTATCATCATGTCAAGTGCCACATTTATTTTGTCATATTCAGCAAATAAAAGATTAAATCCACATGTTTTCATTGAATTCATTTAGTGGCCCATTCATTACCTCCGATGGCCCATTCAACCCCATAGGTGGGTTGAATGGGCCAAATTTCAAAATTTTTATTTTCTATTATAATTCTTTATAGACAGGTGCTAATCCAACTTTTATGACTTTTATAGATAGCCAGATAAGTAAAGTAACTAAAACACCAATTTAGAGTTAAAACAAAGTGTTAGAAAAAATTACAAAAATTCAAAACCAAAAAGTGGCCCATTCATTACCACTCTCCCCTACTACATTTTGCTTCTTATTGTTGCTCACATTTGTTTTAACGATTGCAAACACATTTTCTTCTGAAAAAGATTAATTAAAAATACGTTCCTGGTTTTTTACAGCTTTAATCTAAAGTAAAACCACCAGACTTTATGGATGAGCTCAAAACCAAGAGCAAGAAGATGTTCTGGAAAGAAGAACTCTTTTCTGACAAATCGAGTTGTTGCTATCATCAAATGAATAGACAGTTGCTTTGTCATGGTCTGCATAAAGCGTTTTATAAATCCATGGTACATTTTTTCTGTAATGCATTTTGCTTCTTATTGCTGTTCGCAGTTGTTTCTACAATTGTGAACACATTTAAAAAAAAAAATTAACTGAAAATGCATTTCTGCTTTTATTCTGGTTTATCTCGTTAAGCTCTAATTAGGATAAAAAGACCACTCTTTATGGATGAGAAAAACACCAAGAGAGCAGGAAGATGTTCTGGGAAGAAGAAAACTCTTTCGTAACAAATCGAGTTGTTAATATCATCAAATAACTCGACAGTTGCTTTGACATGATCTGCATGAAAGTGCTTTTTAAAACTATGATACATTTTTTCTGTAATGCATTTTGCTTGTTATTGCTGCTCGCATTTGTTTCTACAATTGTAAACAGTTAAAAAAAAAAAAAAAAAAAGATTAATTGAAAATACATTTCTGGTTTCATATAGTAGCCCTAATTAGGATAAAACCACCACCCTTTTTGGATAAGAAAAACCCAGGATCAGGAAGATGTTCTGGGAAGAAGGAAACTCTTTTGAGATATATCGAGTTGTTGATATCATCAATTGAATCGACAGTTGCTTTGTCACAGTCTGCATAAAAGCGTTTTATAAAACCTTGGTACATTTTTTTTTCTGAAATGCATTTTGCTTATTATTATTGCTCACATTTGTTTTTACAATTTTTAACATATTTTCTTTTGAGAAAGCCTGATTAAAAATACATTTCTGGCTTTTATGCAGCTCTAATTTAAAGTAAAACCATCAGTCTTTATGGATGAGCACAAAACTAAGAGTGACGTCATTTCAAGTTTTTCTAGGGGGGGGGGGGGGCAAAGGGTGCAAACACAATGCAATTTCATCGGAAAACAGCAAAAACCACGCCCCTTTATATGTAAATACATTGACTTCTCAAAGCCAGGGTGGGGCAATTGACCCCCCTGCCCCCCCCCCCTAAATGACGAGCCTGAAGAGCAGAGAGATATTCTGGGAAAAAGACAACTCTTTCTCGACGATAGAGTTTTGATATCATCAAATAAATCCACAGTTACTTTGTCATGGTCTGCATAAAAACACTTTATAAATCCATGGTATATTTTTTTTTCTGTGATGCATTTTGTTTCTTATTGGGGCTCATATTTGTTTTTGCAATCGGTTGAACATATTTTACTTTGAAAAAGATGAGTTAAAAATATATTCTTGGTTTTCAGACCGCTCTGACTTAAGGTAACCATCAGTCTTTATGGATTTACGCAAAACTAAGATCAGGCAAATGTTCCGAGAAGAAGAAAACCCTTTCATGACTAATCGAGTTTTTGATACCATCGAATGAATCGAGAGTTACTTTGTCATGGTCTGCATAAAAGGTTTTATTTAACTGCGGTGCATTTTACTTCTTATTGCTGCTCACATTTGTTTTTACGATTGTGAGCATATTTTCTTTTGAAAAAGATTATCAAAAAACATACTTCTGGATGTCTGATCTCTTTTAGAAATTGTTTAGCACGTTCTTATATTTGTATTAAAAATGGAAAAAGATTTCCAATATTGGAATCAATTTTTATTTTTTGTTATTTACGAACTGTCCTCCGATAAAAACCAAATTTTTCCAGTTTTCTGAAGTTCCAAAGAAAGAGGAGGCGATGTTGTTATCTCCGTTTTCATCTGTGGCACATGCTCTTCAAACAAAGAATCGTCCCTTAAATCGAAGTCGATCGCAAAAACATTACCTGATAAAAAGCTGTTCATATTTCATTTCAATTTTGGTTCACAGCAAATATGTTGTTTCCCTTGGCTTTATTGAAAAAGCCAAACCATACAGTGAAGACAGCTCGGGTATCACATATGAGCAAGTAGTAAAATAAACAAGTAATCAAAATGATAACTAGAGCAAATTAACACACGGGCATAAGATTTTTTTTAAGGAGTCAAACAAAGGAACATAAGACATCTATGCAGTACACCGCCAACCGGGTTATTTCCACCCATGGATTGCAGTTTCGTGCTGAACTGCACGAAACTGCACTCCATGGATGGAAGTAACCGGATTGGCGGTGTATTGCATGTTCTTGCCTTAGCCCTTGCTTAGGGGTGGTTACTCACTGCTTTGTAAGAAATCTAGTTTTACAAAGATTTCATGTAAGTTCTGGCGTTCCAGTATACACCCTACGAACATTTTACTCAGGTTTTTTCAGTTTTCTAAGGTTCCAAAGAAAGAATCGAGCTTCCTACGACAAGGAAGAAAATTATTGTTCCATTTCTTCCTCTAGCTCTGTTTCTGGTAACTATTCCTATCAGTGGCGTATCCAGGAATTGATTTTGGGGGGTGCACATCGAACATCGACACTGTGATGAGAAAGGAAAAAAATCAAGAAATATGGCGAAACTTTAAAAACGCAGTATTTCGATTTAATTTTTTCTATTGAACGTTGCTCGAAGATTTTTTTTTTCCACAAAAATGAATGTTATGCAAGAACAATAAGGCGCGGGTACATCGCTCATTTTCCTCTTACATTTCCACAATTACAGAACAACAATTAGTTTTGCTTCTTATTGTCGAAAACAGAAAATAATATGACAATATTTCAGCGTCCATAAAGTACTTTTCATTGAAAAAACCAGAAGCATATTTACATGAAGGTTACATGTTTTTTCAAAATTCGGAGCCACCATTTTTTGTAGTCTTACAAAATCTTGGGGGGTGCATTGGTCCCTTGGCACCCCCCTGGATACGCCACTGATTCCTATCCGTTCTTCTTATGCGCTGGGTATCACATAAGAGCAAGTTGTAAAATGCACAAGTAATTAAATTGATAACTAGAATAAATCAACAAAGGAAAATAAGATAATTTTCCTTTTTTTAGAATGAAACAACAATAAAAGGAACATAAAAGTGAGTCTTTACAAAGAGTTCATGTAAGTTCTAGCGTTCCAGCATACACTCAACAAACATTTTACTTAGACTTTTCCAATTTTCTAAAGTTACAAAGAAAGAAGAGGCGATGCTGCTATCTACTTTTTTATATGTGACACATGCTCTTTAAACAAGGAGTCATCATTTAAACCGAAATCGAGTTTCCTAGAGCAAGGAAGAAAATTATTGTTCCATTTTTTCCTCTTTCTCTGTTCCTCTGGTAACGATTCCTCTCCCTTTTTCTTACATGCTCGGGTATCACATACAAAGAAGTAGTAAAATACATAAGTAATTAACATAACAAGAGCAAATCCGCAAAGGAACATAAGCTAATTTTTATTTTTTAGAAATAAACAACAATAAAAAGAACATCTAAATGAATTTTCACAAAGAGTTCACGTAAGTTCTAGCCTTTCAGTTTACATCCAACAAATATTTTACTCCGCTTTTTCCAATTTTCTGAAGTTCCAAAGAAAGAAGAGGCGGTGTTGCTATCTACGTTTTTAGCTGTGACACATGCTCTTCAAACAAGGAATCTTCCCTTAAACCGAAATCGAGTCTCCTAGGACAAGGAAGAAAATTATTGTTCAATTTCTTCCTCTTGCCCGACAAAAATTTACCGAGTTATGACGTTTTGAAAAATCAAGATTTTGAAGGATTTCGCATACGGTCCCTTAAGCGATCTCTCGATGACGTCAAGAAATATTGCAAAATCTTGATTTTTCAAAACGTCATAACTCGGTCAATTTTTGTGGTAGAACAGTGATTTTTTTTTAGTTTTAAATGTTACAGTGTCATAAGAATGTTTTACTAAATATGATTGATAGGACTGGGGGGCTGTATAAAAATTTAAATTTCGTAACTCTTTCAAAATTTGATTTTTTGAAAAACATTGAATAGACCCATAATTCCTTTCGTAATTTGAAGATTTTTTCCAAATAAACTATATGCTTATCTCTAACGGTTTAGAAATTAGCTATTGGGCCACGATAGGAGTGGACACCCTGTACATAAGTAATTAAAGTAATAACTAGGACAAATCAACAAAGGAGTATAAGATATTCTGTTAAGAATGAAACAACAATGAAAGGAACATAGAAGTGAATCTTTACAAAGAGTTCCAGCTTTGCAATACATTCCCAACAAATATTTCTCAGATTTTTCCAATTTTCCAAAGTTCCAAAGAAAGAAGAGTCGATGTTGCTATCTACGTTTTTATCTGTGACACATGCTCTTCAAACAAGGAATCATCCCTTAAACCGAAATCGAGTTTCCTAGGACAAGGAAGAAAATTATTGTTCCATTTCTTCCTCTTGCTCTGTTCCTCTGGTAACGATTCCTTCTTCTCCAAGAAGAAGAAAAAAAGAAATTGGCTCCATTTTCCCGCCCGAAAGGATAGGGGTGATCTCTTCCACCACAATGGAGCCCTGATGATGAAAGGTGTCGAATCCTGGAAGCGTGGGTGGCGGGGCCCAGGAAAAGAAAGACAAGTGGTAGGAAGAGATATTAAGGGGAGGGCTTCTAAACGCCATTAGTTCCGACCGTTCCATCACTGACAAAGTTATTTATCTCGAAGCTGGTAATGATCAACGACGATTCACCACTTTATCATCCGATGAAGTATGACTAGGTTATGACTATTCTATCTTCATCTTATGAAGTATGGGCGGTTTTTTTGTTTTCTTCTTATTTTTCTTGCACATATACGTATCTTTTATGCGTCCTGGTGAGATAAGATTCTGCAGCGTTTAGGTCTTATTCTGACGAAGTTGCAGATATCGATTAGATATTTATCATCGGTTCTTTAATAGTTATTTATGCTCAAAAGAACTGACTTGAGAGATATGGTAGCAGTTAATCATGTATAGTTAGAGTGAAAATAGAATTTTAGAAATGCGCATGAGACTTGAAGAACTTTTTTCTTTGTTTGTCATGACTGAAGTTCTACAGAACAGTCATTTTGTCCCCCACCAGTCAATACTATACTAAACTAATAAGAAAAATAGGCATACCTCAGTTAAAAACTTTTCTCTTAGAAAATCTTTTTACATACATGTTCAGCATCGTTGAAATGATATCTTCGTTTTTGAAATTCAGTGGTTTATATTTATGTTATTTAATGGTCTTAAGGGCAAAATTTAATCTGCTTAAAACTGCACTAGTAGTTTGAGAAGTGATCCTTTAATGAAAAGAAAGGTTTGAGAAAGACTGAGAGCACAGCTCTTACTTAGGAAGACAATTGAATCTTAAAAATCCTTTGAAACTGAACGTTTAAATTAATTAGAGCCAGTTTGAAATTTCGAGATATTTACACAAGAGGTTGATTGTATCAATTAGTGCTCATTAAATATTTTTGGATTTCGATTCAAGCAATTTTTTGACACGAGTTTAGTTTCGGCTGAGGTTTGAGGAGGCAACTTTCGCCCAAAAAATTATTCGCATCCAGGAGTTCATGCCTCTCTGGGACCAAGTTTCCGTTAGATTTTAACGGAACATGAAGACACAAAAGGAGCTTTAACGCAATTACAAATTTGAGTAGTTCTTGACGCAATCACAAGTTTGAATCTACATTTTGAGGCCAAACAGTTCTTTCTATCCCATTATCTTATTGAAAATAAAGGTTTCTCTAGTCTTATAGATCTTGAACAGAAAGTGTTAAAGTGTGATGAAAATATACTCAATGCATTGGCGCACGAAACTTATAATTCTTGCTACCCGAAAGAATAATGAATGTAAGGAAAATATTAAAATACATTTGTGGAGAAAAGCAAAATGAAAAATAACAACGTTTATTGCATAAAATTGTGGAACGACGACTTATAATTGTGGTAACAAAATACACGTGTTTCTGCTTAGCATGGAATGCCTTTTTCAATGCAAAAAAGTGAGCTTGTAGATGAAAGACACCTATTGTGTTAAAAAATAAGCATATTTATCATAAATAATTTTGTGACTAAAACAATTACAATAAACTAAAATCTTAGGACTGAAATATTTCAAGTGCTGTATTTATTAAAATATGCTAATTTATTACTGTAAAAATTTCGCTCAACTCAACTTCTTTAACTGATCGTAAAACTGGTTTACAGTAATGTTTAATTCATATTTTACTGAAAAATAGAGCTATCCATTGAAAACATAGTGAGCTAATAAAAAGTACGAAATCACACACAAATAAATGAAATGGCGCTGAAAAATTGTTGCCCGGATGCCATTCGGGTAATTAAGGAAAAGGCCTTTTCGTAACTGCCGAAAATGTCCGGGCAAATCGGTTGAATCGTCAACTGAAAATAATATAAATTAAGCCAGTCCAATCAGTCAGTCAGTTCTACGGGTAAAAGCAGTTGGTTGATATTAAACACTAATTACTTTAGAAAAACTAAGTTTAGGAGAAACCTTTCTGGAGTCGACATGAGCACAATTAGTCTGATAATTATTCATGAGAAAATGAACTATTTATTATAACAGTTTACTAAAAGCGAGTTTTATCAATATCTTCTCTAATTTATGTCACTAAATTATTACAGTAATTGCTTTATTTTACAGATTCCCCTAACTTGTTCTTCCATAAAGTGCGATGATGCTATCTGAATTCATGAAGACTTGCTCAGACATTTCCAGTAATGAATGCAGAGTTCAATACTTAATTAGCATCCAGTATGGCCAACTCGAGGAAAGTATGTCCACCACTTTCAAAAGTATTCCTCCACTTTTGAAAAGTCTCATTC
>JAXGGA010015258.1:0-29688 GCA_038373865.1 Uloborus plumipes
TCGCATTATTTGCCTTGTTGAAACGCCGTAAAATGAAATGCTTTTAAGAAACGAAATGAAGAAAAGGACACTAACAATGAATTTAAAAGATGTCGCCATAGCAACGCAATAAAACGTTAATAGTTTGATCAGGAAAGAGGTTTTCGAACTCAAAGTTCAAACGCTTGTAACTTTTTTTCTAGTGGAGATAAAAGCTTGGTTCTTCGACTGTTAGTCGAATCAATTCTAGGGTTAAAAATATCGCTCTATCCAATGGCGTAAAAATCAAAACTGTGGAATAATTAGTTTATTTTTTATTGATGGTTTTAATGAACCAAGTATTGCAAGAAATCGGGTGAAGCCTTGCAAAAGGCAAGTTTAAAAATTGAATAACTCGTGCTGTATTTAAGTTAGAGAATCGAAACAAAGTGCATAGGACGGACAAAATTTTTCTGCTTCCAACGATATATAACATTAATATGTGCAAGTAATTTTTAACCCCAGTATTGGGCGATTTATGAGAAAATTGCCTTGAATTCGAATAAAAAACGAATCGCTTATCGAATCTTTTCAAACTATAGCCTAAAGTCTTTCTGGATAAATGGACTATTCAACACAAAAAGAATTTTTCAAATCGAATCAGTAGTTCCTGAGATTAGCGCGTTCAAACAAATACAACTACATGGTCAAGTATACCATATGATCGGGAACTTGCAACCTCCGGAAGGGACTACACCAACTTACGCTGGACTTTTCTTTAAGGCTTGGTTTCCTAGAATCGTCGCCGACGCCGACGCGACGCACGCTGGAATCAGAACCAGTTTGATTGGAGCGTGGCATGAAGCGACGTCACTCTGCGGCTCAGGCGCATGCGCAGAAGGCGGCGGCGTCTGTCGCCTCGCCAGAGATCGACGATTTCACTCCTAGGAAACCGGGCCTTTATAGATTTCGACACTGCGCCGCAACTTCGGGCAGATAATGAAGTCAATAAAAATTGTCGAATTAAATTTTAAGTTTAGAGTTTTTTTTTTGCGGAATTCCGCACGGGTCACCTAGTATATTAGTAAAGATAAACACTTTCTATTCTCTAACTATTGCCAAAATCAATTTTTTTAATTTCACCCGTTAGCGATTGTTGACTCAGATAAATATAAAAATCCTTAGAAGGCAATAAATTCCATACTTACTCCAGAGAAGCCTTGGTTCAAAATTTTCAATATGATTACAATCAATATTGCTGCATGGCACCAAATTTTTGCAACAATGATTTGAAAATTTAATCACTTAATGGGGAAATGACATGACATTAACTGTTTTCCATAATAACTTTTTTAAACTAAGCTTTTTAGAAATAAATTATAGCTTATCCTGCTCCCTGCTACTCTAGCTATCTACGGTGCAAAAATGGTTAAAATCGGTCCAGTAGTTTGGAAGATTACCCCGGACATACGTTTTCAAAAGTAGTCTTTTATGTATATAGATTCAAATCGCCATATATTATTTCTCTAAGCCGAATCCTATACCCGGTCGAAACTCGCTTATTTCTTTATCGAATTGCATGAAAATTTATGATTTTGAAGCTTATTCCGCGGGCTATTGACGAAAATTAGACCCACCCTCTAAAAAGTGTCGGTTCGTTTTTTATTCGAACTTCAATTTTTGGGCACAAAATTGACTCTATCTGGCGAAATAATTGTCGTATCGTCTCCATTTGGATTTCATTCGAAAGATTTAAAAAAATGCGTTCTTTAGAACGTTTTTCCGCTAGCGTCGCGTAACGAGAATCTCGAAAATCCACGTTTAAGCGACTTATAAGCGATTAAAGTTTGAAAAAGTTAAATTTTTTGCTCAACTGTTAAAACCGTTACAATTGTTGTTCAAATCAATTTTAAATGCGACATTTCAAGCCAAGGCTTAGCTCGGTAAACCTTAATTGTAACTTTTATTGTTTCAAAATACTATGGTAGTTTTGCGATAACGTTTGTATTTAGTTTAGTAGTAGCCTTGGGTATTTGATTTTAATATAGGGTATCACTTTTGTAGTAGTTGTAAAAGTGAACGTGTCTTTGATCTCTTTGAAAAGTTGTCAGAACGATGGCAGTTGATGGCGATGTTGTGCAAACGTACAAGATTTTACAATGCCAAGGAACAGGGTACCAACAGGCAGACTAACAGGAAGGTGTCTACTACCTAGACAATATTAGACAATTCAACAATGCTTTGGCCTTCGCTTCAGTCAAAGTGGACTCAGTTAACATTCCTGACAGAGGTCCATATTGTTTTAAACTACATGGTCAAGTGTACCATGTGATCGGGAACTTGCAACCTCCGGCAGGGACTACACCAACTTACGCTGGACTTTTCTTTATTGATTTCGACACTGCGCTGCAACTTCGGGCAGATAATAAAGTCAATAAAAATTGTCGTATTAAATTTTAAGTTTAGAGTTTCTTTTTTTTTTTTTTGTGCGAAATTCCGCACGGGTCACCTAGTGTTCCATAAATTAGTTAAGCTTTTTGGAAAACATCAATAGAATATTGGACTTCATAACAACAACAATTTCAATGCAATAAAGGGGTTCCTTGTAGCCCCGAAATACGTGTCTGCAGTATACCTGCATATTTGTATTTTTTTAACGATGGATTTATACTTCACAAGATTTGTATTAGTTGGTTGAAATAAATGTTTGTCAATTTTTAGTATAATTCCGAACCCCCCCCCCCCCCCGAAATTCGGCTAGTATGTTACCCGTTTTTATATCCTTTTTACTGACTTCTTTGATGACTTACTAAGTTTCCATAGATTCTTCACCAGAATCTTCTGATGATAAATCAGAATCTCCTGATGAATAGATATCTGAAACTTTGAATTTTTTTCTTTTTATTTCAGTCGCTTGTTTTGAATGGCAGCTGCCCCAAAGCAGAATAATTTGTGATGTTCTGCAACGTAAAATCATTTGACCAAAATTGTTCTGCAAGAACTTTAAGCACTGTACAGTACACGTAGAAACATAACTGTTTTAAAAAACCATGACCCTAAAATCAAAACTGTTTCATACAGGACTATGAAGGGAGAATTTGTTCAGTACAAATTATCCCTTCTCTTACTGCAGAAAAAAGCCTGAAATTAAAATTTACAGTCACACATTCTTGACAGAAAATGTAAAACCCTTCATTATGCCTGCTCCTCCAAACGTCAAAGAGCTCTAAATGCTTTGACACCGCATTAGAAGAAATGTTTTCACTCAGAATAACAGCACATGGCTAATAATGAGACCAAGTCTCTGAGACAGGACGCTTAAGGAGCATAAAACAGGTGTAGTCAAACATAATTTTCTGCAAATATCTTTTTACTAAACATGTAATTTTGTGAAAATTCTGCAGATTTTGTCCAGCTTGAACTAAATTTAAAGTTCCTGCAAATGTCACAAAAAAATCGAATTTTTGATTTTCTGCCTGATAAGCAATTTGCAGAAATTGTTCTGGATTTCTGCAAAATTGTAACATTAGTTAGAAAACTGCCTTTTCTACAGAAATTCTAGATTTCTGCAGAAAATTTTCAGAATTCTCCCTCACATTTGAACAGAATTGTTCTGCAGTTCAGATATCTGTTCTGCGACGTACGTTCCAAATTTATCAGTATTCTGCTTTGGGGGGCAGCTGTACTTTTCCTATCAAAACAAGGACAAAGGCTTTTGTGTTTTTGGCAAAAGCATGGAACATCCCTAAAAATAAAGTGCCCCTTTCCTTTTGTGACTATCTGATGAAGTTGTTTTGTGCCTTTCAGCACAGGTATTGCATTAAGAATCATCTTTGTGAAGGATTTTATTTCATCATCTGAAATTTTGAATAATTTTACGGTCGAACAATCTTTTAACATTGAAAAAAAAATGATCTGCATTAGAAACATCTTTTACAGATGCTACCAATCGGTCAGCTGATCGTTTTAAGGCAGCACCAATGTCATCAGCTGCACCTTTTCCGTGATTGGCTTCAAAGAAATTCCATGTCCCCATTTAAAGTGTTGGGAAACATATCTGTCAAACAAATAAAAAAAGATTTCTGCTTGTACTGATTAAAAGGACCATCAGAAAAAAAATGAACTACATTTACATCATACTCATTTTTCATCGCTCATAAAACTGGCTCCAAATGAGCCCAGATAGCAGCAGGGCCATGATCCAAATTAGAGGACACTGTAACAAATGACACTGGCTTTTTATTGGCAAGATATAAGACACCAGTGTGAAGACTCACTTGGTTTCTTGAACCACCAAAGTGATAGCTTTGAACTTCGTCTCTTAGCTTACAATTATAATTTTCGCTAAAATCAATGTGAATAACAGCTTCGTTTGTTTCAAGAGTCTTCATGTATTTTTTATAAGCTTTACGTTGCTGCTTGATGTTAAATGTATGTTTCTTGAAAATCTTCATTTTTTTTTTTTTTTTGAAAAATGGAATGAAACTCTTCAAAACTAAACAGTTTAGTTTCTTTCATTATTTTTGTTATTTCCTTTTCTTTATCTTCAGTTGCTTTTTTCGCCAATTTTACTTTTTTTCGCACCCATTCGTCACAATGTATAACTGTGTTTGGCGCAACTAATACATTCTTATCTAAAGGAACTAATAAATCCTTACAGTTCACGCATTTACCATACATGCACAATTTTGACATTATATTATAAGCTATACTTCCAACTAATTCTTCAGGACTTATGGTGTTCACCATTTTTAATTTGTATAAAACAACAAGTTTATACTTTAAATTACTATGCTGCCAGCACAAACAAGTGTCTCTATCTTTAACATTTGGCTGCACAATGTTAAATGGGCGGTATTGTGCAAATGTTTGAAAGCTTGAAAGCTACAACTTCCTCCTTCTTGTCTGTACTTCTTAGGAAGAATTAAAATAGTATCAAATAGATATCTTTTTTGTCTCTTTACTTAGCATTTAGTATCTTTTTTTCCCGCCGTAGCTCTACTAACATCATCCCGATTGAAAACTTCTCAATTTTCTTCATATTAATAGCCTTATTGGCCTTTCTTAGTGAGTGTTTCCCGTGTATTAATCTTCCTTTTAATTCAAAATATTTAAAACCAAGTGCTCGCATACAACGATATTTCTTCATAACTTTTGCAATTAGTCGAAATTCAGATTTTGTCTTATTGTTGCCTGCTGAGTATTTCTTCCTCAAAGCACTGACTAATGTAGCATGCTGCAGAAATAGCTTTCGACACAGCTTATTTGCATTGCCGTTTTTAATTTCTGCCTTACATTGCGTAAGCATCATTTTTGCTGAAGATTTTGGAGTCAGATTAATTTTATTTGGGGTAGTGTTTAATTTATTTTCAGACCGAAAAGCTCGTTTCTTGTATTTTTCGCATGACTTCTTCAAAAAATCATTTTCTTTTTTTAAACGTAGCACTTCTCGAGCACGGTTAGTCTGATTCAACTTCCTTAATTTTGGGGGTGGTTTCGAATCTGCAACTGTACTGGAAATTTGCGAAAGTGAGGTTTCAGGACCTACTACATCCCTAGTGCTAATTTTATTTTTCATTCTTCGGTGTTTTTTTACCTCACACCACTTTTTCCTCTGTACTCGTTTTGCTATTTCACGTAAAGAAACTGTTAGCTTCTTTTTCAAATGGTATCTGAAAGAAAGAAGGAATTTTGTTGAAAAATTCTATTGTGAACGCTACACTACTTCCTTTTACGTTTAAATTCCATAATAGATGCCTTAAGTGTTAAAATAGTGCCTTAAAGTGAGCAAGATAACAATTAAAACATTTACACCCCCAGTTTGTCACGAATCAATACAAAATAATGTTTTACAATGATTCATTTTCTAAATATCGCCGATTTTAAGATGATTCAGTGATTTTTTCCATAGCGCCAGTGATTTTTTGCGCTATAGCGCCAAATTGAATCCAATTTCAAAAAAGTAATTTTTTCGCCAAAACAGTCGCCAAGTTGGAGGTAAAACTTTGGCGACCAAAAGCTTGACGATATATCGCCCAGTGGTCGCGCCAAATCATATCACTTGTAATCTGCATTGAAATTAACAATGATGTACCCAAAAAAAGAGGTAACCCCCCCCCCTTGGGAACATTCGAATGCAACCACAAGGGGAAGTGCACAACTAGACCCTCCTAAGAGCCTGCATGCCATACTAGAAGCTTCTACAGCATATAGTTTCTGAGTTCTGCGACATACATACATACGCACATACAGACGCTACGAGAAAACTATGCGTAATTAACTCGGGCATGGTCGAAAAGAATTTTTCGGATGTTTATGTGTTGGTAGGTACATATGCAAGGGATGATAGATCGAAAAAACTACTCAACATTCATTCGGGGGTTAGCAAAGTCAAAATGTAGATCGAAATTAGAGTGAAATTTTTTTCGTGATCACATTACTACCTTCACTACGTAAAAGAAAGTAAAAATAAACACTTCATCATTTATATTCCTCACAGAAATTATACCTCTTAGTAGTATTTAAATAATAGTAATAAATTTCAGAAAAATGCTAATTTAAATCTTCAGTTTACTTTTTCCTTATTTGCCATTTCTTGTTGAAGATCTTGTTTTCGTCGTTCTCTGTAACGCCTTTGGTACTCTGCATTGCTTTTCTTGGGCATCTTATCAAAATGAATTGTCTGTAAGATGAAGATCCGTATCACTAAATTCTATTCAAGTATAATTTTAACTGTAAAATACTCATTATTAATAATTATATTAACTACATTTTAGATTTGATTTCATGAAAAAACCCTTCTATAGTATTCCTACTATACTATTCTTAATTTACATCAGTAATAATTTTATTTGTATATATAATTTTAACTAGTTTTTATAACATAATAAACAGTTAATACAGAACATATATTGATCAGAAAATGCATTTTAAAAACTGTTTGAGAGCTGTTTACAATTTCCTTAAAAACTGTCCACTCTGTTATATATGAAGCTTAACAGAGTGGACTAATAACAGCGTAGACAAATAACTGGTTAAAGAATTCTTTCTAAGCCTAAACGTAAAGTAACAGCTAAAATACTATTAAAAAAGGAAACAGTAACTCTAAAATAAGTACTTTATATGTAAAACAAAATTAAAAAAAAATTAATCAGGGTTAAAATTAATGAGGCTAACATAGTAGACGTTTTAAAACTGAAATTTACTCTCAGAGACAAAGAATGAATCTTACCTTGCTTTCTGACTGTTGAATCCACTAAGGCTGATTCTATTCTAGAAGTCAATAAACTTCGACACACATGAGGACTGCGTACTATGCGCCTTGCCTCCACAGATAGTACAATACAGATTTTATTGAAGGAAAGAATTTACAGCACAAGGAAATTACACCCAGGGCAAAGGCGGGAATCGAACCTGAGCCTCTTGAGATTACAAACTGACGGGCAGACCCACTGCGCCGTCGAGGCCCCCTAAGGCTGAGCCACCAAGTTTATGGCTCTGCAAGCAAAAGCGCTCTAAAAATTCTGAATCCAATTCATAACAGGCACTGCGCATCAGCACTGGTGCCTTCCGCACCCCACCCATCAATAGTTTACATGTAATAAATCATGAACTTTCACATTACAATAGACGGCTTAAACTTTTTTTAAATTTTTATTTCAAAATAAAATCTAATACTAATCACCCTTTACATCTACATATTTTTCATCCGTCAAACACAGATTTATTCCTGCGTCGTCCGTCGGTTACCCCAACATTTGGCATCCGAATGCGATAGCCCCCCCGTTGTCCGTTTACCTTGTCGTGGTGGGGGGGGGGGCTTGCGGTGTGGTGTGTTCGGGGCGAGCTCTTGGCGGAGTAGTGACCCCCAGTTGCTCAAACTGAAGTTCGGCGGGTAGGGATTTTTTCTCCCTCCTTCCCTCACCACACTTACCAAATTTCGGAACAAGCCCAAGTCAAGATGTGGCGACCGTGCCGACGGCTGAGTGGTACCGGGGCTAAGCGGTATCTCATACGGGAGGCTTCAGGGCTAGCTGGCGAACTCTGTCGTATGCAGCCTTACCCCTGTGTAGGGAGGCTACGCAGGGGCTCGACCCCACTTTTCCCCCCAGTTCTCCGGTCCGTTCATGGATACACAAAACAAAAATTCTTCTCCCCCTAGTGGGGAGCGTCAGATGAATACGTCTAGTGCTGCTAAATTTTTTATTATTAAGCGTAGTGATCCGAATTATAATTTCATTAAAGTTTCTCCTTTTCTAATTAATAAAGCATTGATAAATTTAATAGGCGAGTTTCAGTCAGTTAAAAAACTAAAAAATGGTGAACTCTTAGTAGAAATTAAAGAAACAAAGCAAATTAAATATATACTACAGTATAACTTCGATTTAACGATACCCGATTTAACGATTTCCCCAATTTAACGATACATTTCATTGGTCCCGACTCATATGCCTTGAATTTAATGTTAAAACGTCCTCAATTTAACGATAGCTTTCCTCGATTTAACGATGATATAGGGCAGGGCCAAATTATCTCTCGTCAAAAATACAGTAATATATGTTTAAAATATTTTTCTAACTATTTTACTTGCAACAGCATGAGACCTCATGTTCAAATAGTAAAAAGATTCATCCTTCAGTAGCGTCCAAACTTCTAGCATTCCAAACAAAAATTTTTAGCACCTTGAGAGGAGAGTGATCAGTCGAAAAATATGAGGTCGAAAAAGGTGAAATTTTCTCAACACGAGAAAACAAAGATCGATGAAATAACTTTGGAAATAATATAAATGCGCAGTTTTCTCAAAGAAGCAAAATGACGTATGTTTAAGCGTTCACTTAATTATCAATAGTTTGATCCGTTTAACTCATAAGTATGCTTTCTCGATTTAACGATATCCTCGATTTAACGATAATTTTTTACAGTCCATAGGCAATCGTTAAATCGAGGTTATACTGTATTCATAAAACAAATTGGCTCTTTTCTTGTAACATCACCCTCCAGGAGCCCACTGTACCTATCGGTTGTGATTTTACCAGATTTGGGCCCCTGAAGCTGCGCAGCCCCCACCTCCATCAGGGTCCATGAGCGTGCCTGCAGAGCGTATTTATTTAAAACATTTAATACAAGTACAGCACAAGACACAAACATGACAAAAATGTGAAAAGCGCAAAAGCTGCGTGGAAAGCAAAACGTGAAAAGCATTACCCAAAGCCCTTACATAGGCTTTCTGCCTTTACATGGGCTTTGGGTGGATTGTAAGACAATGTTGTGTAAGACAATATTTGTAAGCAAATGGAAGACAATATTAGTAACAGTTCTTATATAATGAGAAAATATACAGAAATTTAGGCAACAAAACAGAGAAAAATACATTAAATTTGAAAAATGTAGCCCTCTGATGACAAATAGTGAAAGAGCTACATAAGTAGTTTTGTGCAATGTGGAGTTGTGATTGCTTGTAAAAGACGTTGCTTTTTTGGGAATGAGGGTGGGCATCTAATGTGGAATTGAGAAGTGATTGGGCAGTCGAAGATGTAGTGTAATGCGTCTCCCTCTGCTCCACATGTACAAAGGGGGGAGTCAATAATTCTGAATCGGGATAAATATGCAGGGAAGGGACCGTGGCCAGTCAAGAAGATGGTATGGCAGCGGTGTGAGACCCGCGGAGAGGGTCTTATATTAGGAATTATCTCGTGTAGGTCTCGACCCGTCTCCGCGTCGTTCCATCGATACTGCCAATCCTCTCTCAACTGACGGTAAAGCAAGGAAATAAGGTAAGACCTCGGGAAAGGCACACTCGAGTCCTCTGGGAGATCACGCGAGTCAGCTGCCAATTTAGCCAGTCCATCGGCAGTGTCGTTCCCTATGTTATGGGAATGACCCTTTATCCAATAAATTTCGAAATTGTTTGATGATGAGATTATTAGTGACTGAGTTGCTTGGACCAAGGAATTTCTGTGGAATGCTTGCTTTAGGGCCAAAATTGCGGACAGGCTATCAGAGAAAATTTGAAATGATTTTTGCGGAGAATTTTGTGTTAGTGAGATTGCCTTTTTTATGGCCAGAAGTTCTGCTTGGAAGACTGTGTTATGTTCCCGAAGTCTTACCGAAGAATTTGCAGAGTTTACGTTTCCTTTGAAAATTGCTATGCCAAGACCCACTCCGTTGTTCGTTTTCGAACCGTCTGTGTATATTCTATTATAGTTGAGGGGTTTGTTACCAATTTCTTCTGGGTGAATTGAGTTGAAGCTATTTATTTGTTGGGTGGGATGACAGAACCATTTTTTGGCGTCTTGTTCAAACAGGGAAGGGGCGAACTCCTCCCCATCAAGCAAAATTGGAGTTTTGTCTATTTCAATTTTGTTTTTCCATGTGGAGTGTCGTATTGTTAATTCTATAGGCGGTATGCCGGAGAGGATATATAATGCCTGATGTGATGTGGTAGAGTACGCCTCTGTCACTAGAAGGAGGAAACGACGTTGTAGGGTATGGAGCTGATTAAACATGCGTACCCCTAGGAATCTTCCCCATATGCCTGATGCGTGTAGGAGAGATGATTCGACCACCGCCCCATATAGCAGCCGACGGTGTTTGAAATTAACCCCCCAATTTCCCCCAGCGTGTCTTTGGAATTTGCTATAGATTGCTAAAGATTTTAATTTCAAATGATCAACGTGGGCTGACCACTTAAGGCGGTCGTCGATGACCACTCCCAAATATTCGATGTTTTGTTTTCTTTTTAAGTAGAAATCACCCACTAGGAGTCTCGGATCACGTTTAAGTTCACGAGGGACTTTAAGGTGTAAGAATGCTGATTTTGTTTCAGACAGTTTGAGGCCGTGGTCCTTAATCCAAGCGTCGACCAGAGCTAGCGAATGACGGGCGAAATTTTGAAGAAAGTCGGAACGATGAGCAGAAACTAAGATGACTATGTCGTCCGCAAAGGCCTGTATATGTGTGTGGTCCGGCCATGGAACTCTTAGAAGGGATGCTACCACCAAGTTCCACAGCTCAGGCCCACTGCAGGATCCCTGCGGACAGCCCTTAGTTTGTGGGATAGAACAAGACCCACCACTGGTTTGTATGAAAATTCTCCTCTGTGAGAGGAAACTACGATAAGCGTTTAATGTTCCCTCGTCACATTGGGATTCGGACAAGTAGTGCGTAATCTTGTTCCATGGAAGATTGTCGAATGCTGACACAATGTCCATGGAGATTACCACCATTTGATGACCTCTTGCGATCCCTTCATTAATTTTGTTTAGAAGAGACGCTAGGGCATGTTCAACGGAGCGTCTCGGGACAAAGCCGAATTGATTAGGGTGGTGCAAGTTATTAAGAGCCAAATGACTTTGAAGGTGAAAAAGCAAGAGCTTTTCGAAGATTTTTGAAAGTACTGGGAGGAGTATTATGGGGCGATAAGAGGAGAATTGGGCTGGATCTTTTCCTGCTTTTAAAAATAGAATTAAAACGCCTTCTTTCAGGGCTGGGGGGAAATGACCGAACTTTTGACAGACGTTCAGGAAGTCCCTAATGAACGTGGGAAAAGTTTTGTGGAAGGCTGTCCAGATTATACTATCTAGGCCATCCTTCCCAGGTGCTTTTTTGCGTGGGAGCATTCGCACAGCCTGGTCGACTTCGGATGTTGTGACAGTCACACCGCATTCATTCTTAAATTTTTCTAGAGGAGTAATTTCGGAACCTGACCTCCTGTATACATCTGAGCAGGAAATCCTGGAGGGACTGAAAGATCAATACGTTACAGGTGTTAAGAGGATAACTATCAAACGTGATGGCGAGATGGCGCCAACTAAACACGTCATATTGACTTTCAGTAAGCCTGACCTTCCTCCACGCGTCAAGGCAGGTTATCTTTCTTGTCCAATCAGACCATATATCCCCAATCCATTACGATGCTTTAAATGTCAGCGATTTGGCCATTCAAAAATTTCTTGCCGTGGAACCAGCACTTGTGCCAGATGTGCGGAACCCGGACATGACAGTAACGAATGTACAAAAGAATTTAAATGTGTTAACTGTAAAGCAGATCATCCCTCATATTCTCGAAAATGCACTAAGTGGATCACAGAAAAAGAAATACAAACCACCAAAACAACTCAAAAGTTATCATACCCAGACGCCAGAAAAATAGTCGAATCCCGGACTCCTACTGCTGGTCTTTCATATGCTGCATCAGTTAAAAAAGTATTAAAATCTGCTAGCACACAAACAATTAGCCAAAATGAAACTGCTGCCAAATCTAAAACACTTAACACAACCAAGTCGCCAATTAAACAAAATAATAGTCCTAATGCTTCTTCAAAGCAAATAAGTGAAAACACACAAACACAAAATGCTAAAAATAATACAGATGAAACTCAAACTGCAAACACGGCAAGTCATAAAAAAGCGAAGCAAACTGCAGCGAAAAAGAAACTTATTCAAATGCGCGCTAAAATGGGGGTTCCTTCTAAACAAAGGCCCCCTCAATTTTTTCAATTTAAAAAAGAAGACTTCTTGTATTCTGGCAAGAAAAATAAACTGACGAAATCTCTTCACGAGGAACTTGCTCCTTCTCATGGGGAGGTTGAGGATGTAGAATTTGAAGAACTTCCGCCATCCGAAGACGAAGGATGGACGGACGTCCCCACTAAATGAGCTGCTTCTCTTTCCTTTGGCCTTTTTTCTCTTTTTCTTCGATCATGGCCCTGAGCATTCTCTCTTGGAATTGTCAAAGTTACTCACACAATGTCACGGACGTCAAAGATCTTGTCGAAACTCACCAACCGGCCATATTCTGTCTGCAAGAAACATTCCTGTCACCTGTTGATAGACCGAGTTTGAAAGGTTTCGATATATACCGCAAGGACTGCTTGTCAGGTGACCGTCGTTGTGGAGGAGTGGCAATGCTAATCTCTAACGATTATGCATCTAGCCAGCTCGATATCAACACGCCCCTCCAAGCAGTAGCTGCGCGTGTTCACCTTCACTCGCTGTGCACAGTTTGTTCTGTGTATATTCCTCCTTCTTATGACTTGAGAAGTGTGGAATTGCAGACATTGATTGATCAACTCCCACCCCCATTTCTCATCTTGGGGGATTTCAATGGCCATAACCCTCTTTGGGGGAGCCCAGACTCCAATAGTAGGGGTCTAATAATGGAAGACTTATTAAATGACAACGATCTCTGCGTTCTTAACAACGGTGACAATACATATTTCCATCTTCCTACGCAGACTTACCATGCGATTGATCTGGCAATATGTTCACCTTCTCTTCTGCCACTTTGGGATTTTAAGGTTGGAGGTGGCTTTTATACCAGCGGGCACTTTCCAGTTAAGATCACCTTCACTGGACGCTGTAGCTATCAGCAGCAGCAAGCCCGACTGCGTTTTGATAAAGCTGATTGGACAGCTTTTACCCAAATGGCAGACATAACACCGGAGATGGTAATTGATATCAACATTAATGAAGCGGTAAGCAGAGTAACTGAAACTATCCTTGCAGCAGAGAACGCTACAATTCCAAAAACCACAAAAGGTAGAATTAAATACCCTAAGCCGTGGTGGAATGCAGACTGTCAAGCAGCTCATAAAAACCAAAAAAAAACATGGAGCGCATTTCGTCGTTATCCGACTACGCAAAATTTAGTAGCACTTAAACGAGCTCGTGCTGAAGCTCGGAGGATTCGACGAAAAAGCCAGCGGGACTCGTGGCAAACATATGTCAGCACAATCACGACGTCCACCCCATCCAAGACCGTATGGGGGAAGATTAAAAAAATAGCTGGTAACTATCAAACATCTTGTGCTCCCATTCTTGAGAAAAACGGTCAAACGGTGGCTGACTGCTTGGGGACATTTTTCAGAAGTCTCCAAAGCAGGCAATTATAGTTCTAAGTTTTTAGCGCTTAAATCACTTAAGGAAGCAAAAATCCTTAATTTTAAATCAAACATTTTAGAATCATATAATACCAATTTTACGCTTAAGGAACTTCTTGTAGCTTTACAAAAAATCCCGTAATACTTCTCCTGGTCCTGATGAAATACATAATAGCATGCTAAAACATTTGAGTAAAACTTCTTTAGAAAATATACTACATCATTTTAATAGAATCTGGACTGAAAACGGTTTCCCAACATTATGGACTCAAGCAACAATAATACCCTTACTGAAACCGAACAAACCGCCCAATCTACCCGAAAGCTATAGACCTATAGCTCTAACAAGTTGCCTTTGCAAATTGATGGAGCGGATGGTTAACGCCAGACTGACTTTCATTCTGGAGGCCAATCATCTCCTATCTTCCTTTCAGAGTGGATTCAGGCGCGGCAGGAGCACAATTGACAACTTGCTGCTTCTTGAAACATCAATTACACTGTTAAAAAAATTTCCTGAAAATAATGAAAAAAGTTACGGCAGCTGAGTTGCCGGAGTGTTTCCGTTTCGTTAATTATATTTCCGTTATTTTGAGAAATGTCCTGAAAATATTTCGTTAATTATATTTCCGTGATTTTGAGAAATGTCCATTCGTCATTTTTCCGTTCGTCACTTTTTCGTTTCTCAATTCTCCGTTCTTAATTTTTTCGGTTCTTTTTATCCCCGCTTATACTTATATACAGGGCGTCCACTCCTATCGTGGACCAATAGCTAATTTCTTAACCGTTAGAGATAAGCATATAGTTCATTTAGGAAAAAATCTCTAAATTACGAAAGGAATTTTGGGTCTATTCAATGTTTTTCAAAAAATCAAATTTTGAAAGAGTTACGAAATTTAGATTTTTATACAGCCCCCCAGTCTTATCAATCATATTTAGTAAAACATTCTTGACACTGTAACGTTTAAAACTAAAAAAAAAATCACTGTTCTACCACAAAAATTGACCGAGTTATGACGTTTTGAAAAATCAAAATTTTGCATTATTTCATGACGTCATCGGTGAAGCGATCTCTCATGAAATAATGCAAAATCTTGATTTTTCAAAACGTCATAACTCGGTCAATTTTTGTGGTAGAACAGTGATTTTTTTTTTAGTTTTAAACGTTACAGTGTCAAGAATGTTTTACTAAATATGATTGATAAGACTGGGGGGCTGTATAAAAATCTAAATTTCGTAACTCTTTCAAAATTTGATTTTTTGAAAAACATTGAATAGACCCAAAATTCCTTTCGTAATTTAGAGATTTTTTCCTAAATGAACTATATGCTTATCTCTAACGGTTAAGAAATTAGATATTGGTCCACGATAAGCCCTGTATATATGCAAGATGGAAAATTATTTAAATTTTGCAAATTAACAAGCGCTTTTATAGCAGCTTAATATTAATAGCAAATTATGTATGGAATAAATTAGTCCTTTAAGTGTAGCAAAATGTGTAGAACAACAAATACACAAATTGAAATTTTAAAAAACTTTAGAGAAATATTTGAAAATTTGCGAATCAATATAAACATACAAAAAGAACAAACATGGGTAATCACGGGTAATGTGCTGCCTTATCTTTTTCGTTTGTTCTTTTTATATGTTTATATTGTTTCGCAAATTTTTAAATGTTTCTCTAAAATTTCAATTTGTTCATTTGTTGTTTTTTCCAATCTACACATTTTGCGCCACTTAAAGGACTAATTTATTGAACTTCCATACATAATTTGCTATTAATATTAAGCTTCTATAAAAGCGCTTGGTTAAATATGGTGGATGATGATAATGATGGAAAATTATTTAATTTAAATAATTTTCCATCTCGCACACACATATATATAAAGTATTTTATATATATATATATATAAAAAAGTTGAACACTGAAATAACATAAAAGTGACAAGCATGTTTGTCGACAGAAAGACGGGTATGGAATTTGAGTAAAATATGGGAAAATGAGAAATAGAAAAATAGAGCAACGAAAAAATTAGCTTAAACTAGCTCACCGGAAAATAAAAAAATATAAGACAAAACGATGCGCAAAAATGTAAACTTTAAAACTCTTACGAATTTTGTTTTTTAGAAAAGTTTAAATGTCCGCTCATACTTCAAACCCTTAAACATCTTGCCTTTTAAAAAAAATACTAAAAAGCAATACAAGGATTGGCTTTTTTTTTCATAAAAAATTTTAGTTCATCAGTTTCGAGTAAAATACTCAAATATTTTGAAGATGGAATGATCAATGCATAGTATTTCTAAGCGCTTAACTTCAAAAAATTAAAGTATTAACAAGGTGCATGAAATATTTTCTCTAATGTTTGAATAAAAATTAAGTTCTTCCGAAAGTTCTTTTCTTTTCTGAATTTGAAACATTCGTGGTTCCTTTAAAAAAAAGTCCTGTATTTCAACCGATTTCCTCCATTTTCATATATTTACGTTATGGTGTTCATAGTGATCAACACTTTCAGAAATGCACTCTCAAAATTGACGATATATTCTTTGTTTTTGATGAAATCACTTTCAAGAATATACCCCGAGCGAACATTTCGTCAAATAAAAGAAACTGCTTTCATCATTTTTTGGGAATGAATTTCGTCAAATGTAGCGAATTATTTCTTTATCCTAGTTTCGTTAAATTGAGAATCATTTTCGTAGTTTTGACAACATTAATTTCGTCACATTAACTTTGTTGTAGTTGAGCATGTTCGTTTATTCAAATTTTAAGTATTTGGTTTTTTATTTTCGTTAATATTGTATCATATTCGATTAAATCATAACTCTATGATTTTATAACCATAATTTCTTTTTATATGTGGTCTCCCACAACATAAAATATTAGAAATTGTAGAGGAAAAGAGGCACATGATAAAATTTGATTTTATCAATGTAGAAATTCAGATGTTTAATTTCTTTAAAAAAACAGCAGTTGTCATTAACTACCTTTTTCTTATTTTGCTCTGTTAACAATGCAGGAATAAAATTTTTAGAATCAATGCAGTAAATCACAAGAAAACAGTACAGGTACGACTCATGAATGCAGTGAATTAGTAGATCAATAGGTTGATTCAGAGGAAAACATTTTCTGAAAATAATTCGTTTTATTTTTTTAATGCACCATAGCTCTGATTTGATTGTCCGAACTTTTAATGACGCTTAAATAAAGACTTATACATTGTTTTTTTTTATTCATTTTTTAATAGGCATTGAGCTAATGGTTAAAACAAATGTGTAAATGAAGTAAAGTCTTAAAGTAAAAAAGTTAAGTTTTGAGACTAAGCTTTTAAATCTTGATATAAAATTACAAAAATCATTTCACTAAATTAACTTAAGTCTGGACTCAGATTAAAATAAAAATAGCAGTATAACAAAAATAACTAGTTAATTATCATTAAAAAATATGCATTACAATATACATAGGATTTGAACCAAGCGAATGCATTTAAATAAGTGCCAATTCTATTAATGTAAATAATAAAAACAAACAATGTAAAATAAAAATATTTATTTACAAAATAATGATACAAACATTCTTTCACTAGAAAACTCAGTCATGTTTTTTGTTTAAAGGTTTTAAAGTTTTGGATGAACAACCCTTTTCCTAAACATTGTCTGCACTTGGATTCCTTAGCTTGGGAGTTTCCCCAAATAATGCCCTACAAAGACAATACAATGAGAAAACATAAGTTTTGATTTAACACAGCAGCTCATACTAAACAGTGTAAATCAGAATGAAGCATTTAAATAAACAATTTTTCTCTGTCCCTTCTTATTATATCTTGACAAGGAATTTTTTCCCAGTTTCTCGGAAATTAAAAGATCTTCGTAATAAAATAATTAAGACATATTACTCAAAATTAAGCTCTTAAAGGGACCACTTTAATTCACTTAAGTATTTTATAGTTCTTTAAAGAACATATGGGAAAACAATGCAGCTGTAATACAAACTTAAGAGGAAATTTCAAGGAAAAAACAATTTGGCATCAAGTGCCAATACAATAGGTATGTAAAATTTACCTGACACAAACATTTCTTTAACTTCACTACATTTCAATTTTAAATATGAATATATACAATAGAGTATCACAAATTTTTTTTTTTTGGAAATTCAAAATTTCAAGTTAATAAAAAGTTGTCACTATATTCACAAAGTTACCGAAAACATTTATTTTGAAATTGAAAACTATTTAGGTATGCCGGGATCACCTTGAGGTTTCAAGTCCCTATTTCAAAACGCAGTACTTCAATGTTTGTACTTATTGGTACAATAATAAAAATTATTCTGTAGGATAGGTAAGTATTCTAAAAATATGACAGACTAGCAAAAATGTGATGTTTTTTTATAACTATTTATGGAAATCTAAAAGTTAAATTTTAGCTACAATACATTTTTTATTGATAGATTACTTTTTAAGTAGTCCATTTTTGCACTTAAATAATTATTTTTGCTTTAGATATAACTTATACATTCTTTTAAAAAATCATCGTTTTTACTAAAAAACTTGAAACTTCAAGGTAATCCCACATACCTAAATATTTTTAAAATTTTCAAATTTTTTTGGTTACTATGTGAATATAGTGGCAACTTTATCAACTTGAAATTTTGAATTTCCCAAAAAAAATTTTTGTAATACACCCTTATATACAATAATGATAGCAGGAAACAGAGTTTGACCAAAGTGCCAAAGCTTCAGCTACTATGTACATGTTATGCTTGAGCATCCAACACGCAATCACCAATGTAAATTATCCAGATATTTATTTTCCAGTGAACCCAATTTACACATAATACCAAGCTTTGAGTATAATATATTGAAATATATATATATATTAAACAAAGAAAATTTAAAACAATTAAACCTGTCTTACAAACTTTTATAGACATAAAATATATAATAAGAAAAAACAAATAACATGCAACATCATATATTTTGTCATACAAATAAAATACTTGTTTCAAATAACAACCTTTTTCTTTTAATAATGTATGTTCCATAGAGCTACAATCTTACTAGAATATGCAGTACTGTTACAGTTTGACTGTATACATGAATGCGGTTTAAGTGCAAACTTAGTTAAACATAATCTAACTTCATTATGACGTGGCGACAAAGATCACAAACAGCTCCCCTCCCCTCTTTTTCTACCACGACTCTCTCCACATGATGACTAAGTTTTAGCCTAGCGGATAAAGAAGCATACTCTAGTAGCATAAGATCTCTAGTATTTTCCCAGATTTAAAAAGAATAAAATTTTAATTAATAGACAAAGAATGTTCAGTAAATTTTCAAACTGAAAGAGATGCGACTGATAAAGAGTACTGATAATAGAGCTCAAAATGAAATTCAGCAAACAGTTATAATGGTAAATGAAAAATGATCAAATAAGCTTTGTGCTAAAATATAATTGAAGTTAAAAATCAATGTAAATAAAGCAAATTAGGTAAAAAGTACAGCATATAGATATTTTAAGGCTACAATGGAGCAACACAACATGAAAGCTGTGAGAGAACTATCAGTTCCCCCACAGCTTTTTTGTGCTAACTAACCTTATTTGTGCTTTATTTACATTGATTTTTAACTTTCGATTTTTATGATGGTAGTTGTGATATTATTTCAAAAATTCTTAAAATTGACATCTGATATTTTTCTAACTATCACATTGTAAAGGTTCTTAGATCCATTAAAAAATAACTTACATCTTTTAACAATTCTAATAAAAGTATCATAGACTATGCAATATATATATGTATGTACTATTGGCCCCGATTAAACTAATATTGTTAATTGAAATAAATAATATTCAATTAAGCAGAGTATTTGACAATGCGGGGAAACTTTCTTTACCTCGCCTAAACTAAATCTGTGTGTACATTTTTTAAAAACAAAATACCCAAGTTTGAGTATGTAATTAGCCTGGGGCATATACCTGGATAATTGCCCCTAAATCATTTATCTACCCACTCCGGGAAATTATTTGATCCACATCACAACAAAAATCAAATGAATGAAGATGATTGAATGCAATGAGGTAACTTTGCATTTAATAGATAAGAATAAAAACATTTTACAGTAAGTCAATTATTAGTCAAGTCAACACATGACAATGACCAATAGCATATATAGACTAAGGTGCGCTCCCCCGCAAGATTTGTAAGTGTACCCCCACCCCCTATTACGATATAAAAAATATTTTCCCCCTGTAACTTATAGAGCTAATTTTCTGGATTGTGCGCTTTCAAACCTTTTGCCGCCCCCCTTCAGCAACCACAAGGGCGCTATGTATGGAACTGACAATGACTAACATGAAAGATGTTTCATTTGCACATGACTTCGGCTATCAAACACACACACAGACACAAGTATTTTGACTTAGATCGTGTATGGGTGTACAAGTAATGGCCACTGACCACACATTTTAGTTCATGATATTAACTTAAAAATTAGCTTTAAGCTATTTTTAGAGAACTTTCTGTATAGCTATAAAATTATTAACTAAAATATTAGTAAAAATTAAGCCGTCCATAACAGGACTATATTGAGCATAAAACTTGATAAAAACTCTATATGTTAAATGAATGCACAGTAGGAATTAGCAATGCATTAATCATTTCAATTATAAGCTGAAAAGCAGGGTTCGTAAATATCGTGACATTTGCGAAAATATCCGATATTTTGATATATACCCAATATTTTCAATTCGCGCAAGCTTAATTCTTTAATCAGTAACTACATCCTCAAATCAATGTTATTTATTTCCTTAAATAAGTATTATGACAGTACAGACTAAAAATTAATGTTTCTTTCAATATTTCTCTACATAAATATACATTAAAATTTACAACAATGAAATGTTATGCAGCTATTTTTGCTGAAATGTAATAGTTTAATGTTTTAAAAATTACATAACCTAATGATGATGTTGGCTACTATGCTGGATATTGACTATTATGTTCATATAAAAATAATAACAGTATCATATACATAAATATCAACTATCATGTAATATCAAACCAAAAGATGAAAACTTATTGATAACCATACATTATACACTATTAGTGTAATTGATTTTTTCAATATGTAATATTTATATGTATTTTTTTTAATACCCATAACTTTTTTATTAATTAATACTTCAAACTATAATATTGACTTTATTTGAAAAACATTAGAACTAAACAACTTATTTATTGTTTTATCACATTGCAAAGACATAAAACAAAACTTTAACTGAACAAAATAAAAAACAAATATAAAATTTAAATCTTTTGTTTTGTTTTACATAGTAATTTTGTTACTAAAACAAAACTATATGTTGCATTTTTAGGTTGTATTATTATTTTTTAGCACTAACACACATTGTACAAACATTAGACACATTTCCATATTCTGATTAACTTTTCATTTTTAACTACGCATTTTTCATCTCTATTCAAGTTGTTTTTTAACTTCTAATTTTATTATCAGAAAATAAAAAAGGAATATCATATTATTTATTACATCATACTAAAGATGACATCATTAATATGATGAAGACAATTTTTCTATTGAAAATATCGCATTTCAAAAAATAAATATCGAAAATATCAAAATATCTTGATATTTTCAGAATAAATATCGGATAATATATCTACTGATATGTATCGGGGAACCCTGCTGAAAAGTAATCAAAAATTGAACTTACTTTTCTACTCTTGGATGGGAATCCTTCGCCCCACTCAAGAATTGCTCCACTCTTGATCTGCCTCAACCTAAAGACGGGAAGGGGGAATGAGAATATTTTTTTTAAAAATAATATCTTTGTATGATTGCGTTTTTTAAAATTAACATGTGATTATTATTTATATATATTTTTTGATATTTAAGTTTGTATACTATTTTTTAAAATTTAAGCAGTACTTTTCTTCGTCATTAGAGACTTACCGAGAAAAAAAGTAATTCAAATTTTATACTTACTAATACTGTTGTCCCTGCTTAATTGGGTAACGGATAAATGAATACCCCGCCTAAATGAATAAAACATCCTGGAACCGTATCATAGGCGCAATGATAAAGATTCCCGCTTAAACAAATACCCCGGTTAATCAAATAGTATTTCTTGGAACCAACAATATTCGTTTAAGCAGGGCCGACAGCACCGTCGGCTCCAAGAAATAGTATTCGATAAAGCGGGGGATCTTTAACATTACGTTTCTGGTATGGGGAAGATTCGGTTCCGAGATATTATACTCGTATAAGCAGAGTATTTGTTTATCCGTTACCCCATTAAGCGGTGACGACAGTAGTACCATATTCAGAGCTATTTTAAAGTACGAACAAAGCTATTTGAATGCAAACATTCATATACTGTCGGCCTCGCTTAAACGAATGCTGTCGGTTCCAGGAATTATTTGATTACGCAGGGATCTTCAACATTACGTCTATGCCATGGGTTCCAGGATGTTTTATTTGTATATGCGGGGTATTCGTCTATCAGTTACCCGATTAAGCGGGGACGACAGTATTAAATTTGAAGTTTATTGCTTTTCAATTCTTCTTAAATCTTATGACACCCTACAGTAATCTCTTTTTCAGTTACTTAATCATTCACACATGAAACAAACATTAGAAAAAAAAACTTCATAATAATATATGTTCAGAAATGTGTTAAGTCAATAAAATGCTAGTTTATTTTTAATTAAAAAAGCAGCTGAAAGAAAAGTTACCACCATTTCAAATTCTTAAGAAGGTGACTAAAATAAAACACAAGTTAAACACTAGATTATTGTATATTGTAGTAATTGTACGCCAACTCAATATTAAAGACTTAAAAAATAAATAAAGCTTGATTCAATTGTGTAAATGTAAATTACGGCAATTTGGTTTGCATTGGTATGAGGTAAATTAAGTCCTCCTGGCTAAGAACATAATTTTCTTATTTTAAATTAATAATTATACCTTATGTGGATAAACATAGGAGTTAATTGGATATTCATTTACATTTCACAGAGATATACAATACATACTTCGGTACCATTTTCTTTTAAATAGGCAAATAATTAAGACAGAGATTACAGTTAAACATGTTTGTATTCGGAAAAATATGGTATCCGGCACAATCAAAAACTGTCTAGTCTAAAATCTGCCTACTTAATACTTTGTCTAATTTTACGAGAAAAACACATTAGATTCCCAACCTATCACTTAAAATCGCGTATTACGTTTTAACAGATTACAGTTGCAAAAATAGTTCATTACAGGAATGGAGAGATAAAACCATGCTACATACATAATAAAATACAAAAAAAGAGCACTTACTTAATAATAATGCTTCTTGCTTCATATTTTGGTTGCTTCACTCACAACTTTCGGCCGATAATAGCTTTACTTCAGCTATCGCCATCTTCTATTCTATTCTATTCTATTCTATTCTAGAAGTCAATAAACTTCGACACACATGAGGACTGCGTACTATGCGCCTTGCCTCCACAGATAGTACAATACAGATTTTATTAAAGGAAAGAACTTACAGCACAGAGAAGGAAGTTACACCCAGGGCAAAGGCGGGAATATCGCCATCTTGTCTTTCCCGCGTATAGTCCGTAACCTACGAGTTTCAGTGCTGCTGAGTTGTGTTAATCCTCGTAGGCTATGGAAATGAGGAAAATGCGGAATATTTCACGGAAAATTTCCGTTTTTTTAAGGAAAAGAAACGTTTTGAAACGAAAACGGAAATTTCCTGTTAAAATCAGTAAAAATCTTCCTGAAAATTCAGGTTTTTTTTAACAGTGTAGAGAAGCATTTCTTAAACGAAAACATCTCGTGAGCGTATTCTTCGACATTGAAAAGGCATATGACCGTACCTGGAGATATGGGATCCTCAAAACTCTGCACGAGTATGGGTTGCGAGGTAACCTACCAATCTTTATCTCCAATTTTCTTAAACATCGATCTTTTCGTGTACGTGTCAAATCTGTCTTGTCGGATACCTTCATCCAAGAAGAAAGATGTACCCCAAGGAAGTGTGTTGAGCGTTACTCTTTTCATAATAGCAATCAACAGCATACACGAACAATTGCCCCCCGCTGTCAAAGGTACTATGTTCGTTGATGATTTCCAAATATCTTTTTCGTCATCGAACATGAGTATCATTGAAAGACATCTCCAAATAGCTATCAATAAAGTCTCTCAATGGGCGGAGGAGAATGGTTTTTCCTTCTCCCCCCAAAAAACTTTCTGCATTCATTTCTGCCGTAAAAGAGGTCTTCATCCTGATCCGGACCTTCTTATTAACAACTAACCAATATCTGTAAAAACTGAAGGAAAATTTCTTGGAATCAAACTCGACAATAGACTTAAATTTTTGCCACACCTACGAGAGTTAAGAAAAAAATGCTCATTGAAACTGAATATTCTTAAAGTCTTAGCAAACACTTCTTGGGGTGCCGATACAGAGTCCATGCTAAGAAGTTATAGGGCTCTTATACGCTCAAAAATTGATTACGGTTGTCAAATCTATGGCTCTGCAGCTAAAAGTTATTTAAAGATCCTCGCTCCGATACATAATCTTGCACTGCGCATCTGCACAGGGGCATTCCGAACCTCGCCTATTAAAAGCTTACATATCTTAGCACATGAACCTTCTCTGCACTATAGACGTCTAAAGCTATCTCTAAGTTTTTATTTTAAAATCAAACCAAACTAAAACCATCCTTTGCATTTGGGCGATTCTCTGTAAACTCGTCATTTTTCACTCGAAATCATGGTTCTCATGGGTTTTTGAAATGTTCGTATAATTATAATACTATTGCTCAGAAAATGAATCTATTACTTTGGTTTGAAAGACGGCCAATTGAAGTTTATGTTTTTCTGATAAATCATGATAGGGGGTTACTCCCCTGCCTAGTATAACTAGGCAGGGGACTGTGCTAGGTAGCTGTATTTTTGCCCTTTGTAGCGTAATATCTGCAAAACTATTGGAACATAATTAGTTTCAAGACTACCTATAAATTTAGGCAGAAATCGTGGACATAATAACTAATATGTTTCATATTTAAACTAATTGCCATTAATAAAATCACTTCCCAGAGGACTGTTTTCGCAACGATCACGATGCATACTTTCAGCACAAATGTAGCTCTCGAACTAAACAAAGTGGCGTTTCAACACCGTTCACGGCGATTTCGTCAAATTCAGACTGATTACTTTAAACTTCATGCCAAAAATATTTTGCAAAAGTTATAGATTTTTCGTATTACAGCTTTGAATTTGTTGCAGGGGACTGTTCGAAAAAACTCTGGACAGAATTTACATGACAATTTTAAGTTTTAGAAATACGTAATTATACTTTATTTCATAAGAAAAATATAGCTTCATTATTCTATTTTTAGATATTAATTGCCAAATTTATGTAGTGTTAATAGGTTTTTTGAAATACTATCTTTAACAGTTAGACTATGGGATTTGGACAGCCAGGGGACTGTGTTTTTGGTGCTTAGATAATCTCTAGAAAAAAAAATTAAATTGTTATCACTCCAAATACAATTGGGCCACAAAGTATTAATGATAAACTTGTATTAAGAGCGATAATTACTTTATTACACTTTATTATTTTTAAAATACTTGGTCCGGACAGCCAATTACCAGTTTACAGAGAATCGCCCATTTACATATCTTCCATCCATCATATACTGACTTATTTCTGCGCCGTCCTTCGGTCATCCCAATTGATGGTTATACTATCTCACAACAACTACATAATTCTTGCTCAGTCTTTACTTCTGAAAGCAAAGCCATGGCCACCTCTCTCCAAACAATAGCCCAATCAAATAAAAAGAAGTGGATCATTTACACAGACTCGAAAAGTTCGTTGGATGCCCTTTCAAACTGTAACAACAATAGCCACCCTTTTGTGATTCAATCTTTTCAATCATATCATAGGCTAAAACAAAATAACTTCGAAATTTTCTTCTGTTGGATACCTAGTCATGTAGGCATTGCTGGCAATGAGGCAGCCGATACAGCTGCTAAGGCCGCTAGCGCCCATTGCGAAGACCTTGTTCCTTATGAAGATATAAAAAATTCCATTACGGGTAGTATATACCACTCTTGGCAGCATGACTGGGATGGAGAAGTGCAAAACAAATTGCACTATATCCAGCGCTTCACAAAAGGTTTCAAATCCTTAAATATTAAACGAAGGAACCAAGTCGTCATAGCCCGTCTTCGCATCGGCCATACCCGGTTCACACACAAACACCTTCTTTTCCGCGAACCAGCGCCTATATGTATTAACTGCAATGTAAACCAGTGTTCCACATTTTATGTAACTGCCCAAATTTTAATCGTATACGTTTTAAACATTTTAATAATTTTTATCCATCTTTGACGGAACTACTTGGGGACATACCTCATCCTAAGTTGTTTCCCTTTTTAAATGAAATCGGTTTTATGTCTTTAATTTAGCGGTTTTATCTTTGTCTTGAGTATTTTGTCTTTGTTTTGTAAAGTGTGTCTGATTTTACCAAAAATTGTTAGTCCGTTCTTTCTCTTGCTTAGTTTGGATTTTAAACATCATCTATGTGTGTTTTAAAATGTTTTTCGTTAAATGTGGGAATCGAACCCGAACCCTCCAGCCCCGAATACTTATATAGCGCGGGTCCACGTGGGAATCGAACCCGCACCCTCTCGTCCCGAATTTTTATTTCGCGCTGATCCACGTGGGAATCGAACCTGAACCCTCCAGCCCTGAATACTTATATAGCACGGGTCCGCGTGGGAATCGAACCCGCACCCTCCCTGCCCAAATACTTATATAGCGCGGGTCCACGTGGAAATTGAACCCGAACCCTCCAGCCCGGAATACTTATATAGCGCGGGTCCACGTGGGAATCGAACCCGCACCTCCCGCCCGAATACTTATATAGCGCGGGTCCACGTGGGAATCGAACCCGCACCCTCCCTCCCCGAATACTTATATAGCGCGGGTCCACGTGGGAATCGAACCCGCACCTCCCGTCCCGAATACTTATATAGCGCGGGTCCACGTGGGAATCGAACCCGCACCCTCCCGCCCCGAATACTTATATAGCGCGGGTCCACGTGGGAATCGAACCTGAACCCTCCAGCCCTGAATACTTATATAGCGCGGGTCCACGTGGAAATTGAACCCGAACCCTCCAGCCCGGAATACTTATATAGCGCGGGTCCGCGTGGGAATCGAACCCGCACCCTCCCGCCCCGAATACTTATATAGCGCGGGTCCACGTGGGAATCGAACCCGAACCCTCCAGCCCCGAATACTTATATAGCGCGGGTCCACGTGGGAATCGAACCCGCACCCTCCCTCCCCGAATACTTATATAGCGCGGGTCCACGTGGGAATCGAACCCGCAGCCTCTCGTCCCGAATTTTTATTTTTCGCTGATCCACGTGGAAATCGAACGCGAACCCTCCAGGCCCGAATACTTATATAGCGCGGGTCCACGTGGGAATCGAACCCGCACCCTCCATCCCGAATTTTTATTTCGCGCTGATCCACGTGGGAATCGAACGCGAACCCTCCAGCCCCGAATACTTATATAGCGCGGGTCCACGTGGGAATCGAACCCGCACCCTCCCTCCCGAATACTTATATAGCGCGGGTCCGCGTGGGAATCGAACCCGCACCCTCCCTCCCGAATACTTATATAGCGCGGGTCCACGTGGGAATCGAACCCGCAGCCTCCCGTCCCGAGTTTTTATTTTGCGCTGATCCACGTGGGAATCGAACCCGAACCCTCCAGCCCTTAATACTTACACTGCTCGACATTGAAAATGCAACACCAAGAAGGAGTGGTCAGAAATTGATGAAATTTGGTAAGAAGACAGAGACAGCATGGAACAATAAGTGATATTTATTTCAAAATAAATAAGCAAAATTTAGAGCGAGGACGGCGTCGGCTCAGTAAGAAGTAGGACCACCGCGGACAGCGATGCACGAAGAAACACGTCTAGGCATGGAGTCAATAAGCCTGCGGATGGTGTCCTGAGGGATGGCACTCCATTCCCTTTCAACCATTTGCCACAGTTCGTCCTCTGAACGAGGCAGTGACAGGTTCTGCAAACGGCGTCCAATCACGTCCCACACATGTTCGATTGGTGACAAGTCAGGAGAGTATGGTGGCCAGGAAAGCATCTGTACACCTCGTAGAGCATGTTGGCTGATTCGAGCACTGTGAGGCCGGGCGTTATCCTGTTGAAAAATTGCATTTGGCAGACCCTGAAGGTAGGGGATTGCCACCGGCCGCAGTACATTATCTACATATCGTTGGGCCGTCATAGTGCCCCGAATACGAACTAGAGGTGATACGGAATTGTATGCAATAGCGCCCCAAACCATTATGCCACGTTGTCGCGCTGTGGGGCGTTCCACAGTTACTGCCGGATTCGATCTTTCTCCACGTCGACGCCACACACGTATGCGATGACTATCGCTGGACAAACAGAAGCGGGATTCATCTGAGAACACTACGGTTTGCCATTCTGCCATCCACGTCGCTCTGGTCCGGCACCATTCCAAACGTTGGAGTCTGTGCTGTGAGGTCAATGGCAGTCTTCTTAGCGGGCGCCGTGATTGCAGGCCACGTGCAACCAGTCGACGGGAAATGGTTCTGGTCGACACAGGAACATCCAGGGTACCTTGCACGTGCTGCAGAATCGACGTACAAGTGACTTGCGGGTCCGCCACAGCTTGTCGGTGAATCCGTCGATCCAAGCGGTCTGACGTCACTCTGGCTGCACCTGCACCCCTCAATGTGGCTACATTTCCTCTTTCCAACCATCTCCGACACAGCCGATGCACAGTGCTTGCATCCATGTGGGTATCAGCTGCAATTTGACGTATGGACCAACCTCCCCTTCTCAGTCCGATCACCATACCCCTTGTAAAGTCGTCTATATGCTGGAAGTGTCTTCGTTGAGGACGGCGTGGCATTTCCTCCTATCACACGTATCCTTCGAGACAAAAACCAAATTTCTCCGATAATTAGTCTGGCAGAAAAACCAACATGAACATAGCCCACTTTTCAACTTCATTCTCTTATATCTTACTTCACGTGCGTCGGAGAGCTGCGCATTTCATATCATTTGCATAACTCAGTGACGTGCGTCTACGGTAAAATTTGCATGAATTTCTGACCACTCCTTCTTGGTGTTGCATTTTCAATGTCGAGCAGTGTATATAGCGCGGGTCCGCGTGGAAATCGAACCCGCACACTCCCACCTCGAATACTTATATAGCGCGGGTCCACGTGGGAATCGAACCCGCACCCTCCCTCCCCGAATACTTATATAGCGCGGGTCCGCGTGGGAATCGAACCCGCACCCTCCCGCCCCGAATACTTATATAGCGCGGGTCCACGTGGGAATCGAACCCGCACCCTCCCGTCCCGAATTTTTATTTTGCGCTGATTCACGTGGGGATCGAACCCGAACCCTCCAGCCCCGAATACTTATATCGCGCGAGTCCACGTGGGAATCGAACCCGCAACCTCCCTCCCCGAATACTTATATCGCGCGAGTCCACGTGGGAATCGAACCCGAACCCTCCAGCCCCGAATACTTATATAGCGCGGGTCCACGTGGGAATCGAACCCGCAGCCTCCCGCCCCGAATACTTATATAGCGCGGGTCCACGTGGGAATCGAACCCGCAGCCTCCTGCCCCGTATACTTATATAGCGGGGGGCCACGTGGAAATCGAACCCGCACCCTCCCGCCCCGAATACTTATATCGCGCGGGTTCACGTGGGAATCGAACCCGCAACCTCCCTGCCCGAATACTTATATCAAGCG